>JAVYIG010002213.1:0-263588 GCA_035222895.1 Strongylocentrotus droebachiensis
TTGTTGTCATGTGAAATAAATTGCATCGTAGAAGTTAGGAAAGGTCTCTCTCTTTTATATTTGCATATTATGGAGATGACAGAGATGACACTGGATGTGAAACTAACTATTGCGAAAGTAGATTATCTATGAGTGTTTAATATAACCTTTCACTTTGATTAAGATACCAGGTCAGTGTGAAATAAATGTATTATTTCCCATCACAGTCATAAACGTATCTTCGCATTATTCATTTATTAAATGTCGAAAGTAGATACCAAGAAATTAATTGATCTTGTGATGGCTCCATATTAGTTTGAAAACATGATGAACGGCAAATTTCCCTTTAATATTGATAATAAAAGAATATCAAACTTATGTTTCTTTTTTATTTACAAGAACATTTGATCTCATTGCTTTTATTTTTTCAGTTCTGAATATATACAAATATCAGTAAATTACATAAAAACATACATGAAGAAATATGAACTTATTTTAAAGAAAACTGGTCAGGGCTACAAGATATGCGAAGAGTGATGCCTTGTGAGCACTGGCAATTGAGTAAACTTTCAAGCATAGTGTATTACATTTCTATGATTATTTAAATGTTCTTATAGGATGCAGAATTTTTTAAAGAATTTTCTTCCTGGCTCAACGTACAAATTATGCAATAAAAAGAGTAAAGCCGTGGACAGCTAAAATGAAATCACAGCTTTTACACTTTCAATTGGCAGGGTATGTTGTCTGCCAAGTCAGGGTCCACGGAACGGCCGGTCTGGGGGGGGGGGGGGGGCTCCCCCCACCAATCTTTTGAAAAAAGTAAGTTAACGAGAAAAAGAAAGTAAGAAAGAAAGAAAGACGCTATATCTTTAATTGTTAAATACAAAATGATACATTTTGCTCTATACCTAAAACGATCGTAAATTGATCCTATTAGTCGATCGTGTGAGTCCATAATTATTATCTAAAGTGCCTGAAATGGTTTGCTCTATACCTAAATCTCTTTTTTAGGTACTAATATCAATGATCATCTTAGTCGATCGTGTGAGTTCATAATTATTATCTAAAATGCCTGAAAATCTTCATTTAGTGACATTACGTGTTTTAAACTTTTGAACAATGACATTAATGACATCTGTCGTTCTATACGCTTAGGTAAAAGTTCTAGACATTTTGTGGCACCGCTTTATGACAGAGTCATCGTGTTGCACCACGCTTTACTCACTAGCGAATATTTTCTTGTTCAAAATAGGCCTATTCGTATAAATTCAATCCAAAATTCAACTTCCAGCCTTTCTGAAAACTTCAGACATATGTGATAGGAAGAGATGGTACACTACTCACTTATATTATATTTTAAACATAGATTTGTTTTTCACCTATAAAATGTACTCCTAAAATAAAGGGCCAACGTTAAATTTTCTAATCTTTAGTTAGTGTCTCATTTGAATGAAATATTGCTTCAAACCATGATTTACGTCTTTAAAAAAAAATAGGGTGACCTGTCAGTGTCACAAATAAGGTATCAAAATATGCTCATCAAATGAGAATTGAAAGCCTAAAACCCCTAAGGCGGGGCTCTGGACCCCACGCTAATTTAATCTGAAACCGACTCCGTCAAAAATCTCTCAAATTCTTGAAAAATGGATGTTCATTGTTTGTGGTGTATACAGAAAGTAAAGAAAGGTGTTTTGGATGACCTGATCGTAAATACTTAAGCCCCCCCCCCCCCTACACTTTGAACAAATGGGGCCTGCAAAGTAAATCACCATTGTTTGGTTCAACGAAAAGCAAATCTGTTCCCCCACTGTTGTTTTTTATGAACAAATATTATGAAGATAAAGAATAAGGGGTCGGATCTATCATCATCATAATAGGGACTTTTAGATTTGCACGTTAACAGCTTTGACTGCAACGTGTGACGTCATGTGTCAACCTTAATTTTCCTAAATCTAGTACCGGTACTAGTATATGCCGCGTGCGCATAAAATATACAGTTCCTCAGGTAGACAAAGGAACATCCCTTCCCTGCTATTATGTAAAAATTTGTAGAACAGGTGTCACATGCATATTCACCTGTTCTACACATTTTTACAAATAGCAGTGGAGGGATGTTTTACCACAGCAATAGGCCATTTGCGTAATGTAACCAAATTTAATGCATATTAAAGTCTTTGTGTAGTGCCTCAATACAAATTATTTCATTCACCTGATAAGAATAATAGTATTTCAATAGACAGAATCCGAACTGCATACATAAGTTGTTGCCAGGTTGGACAAACATGATGGCTTGGCCTACCTAGCAACACTTAATATATGCAGTTGCATTGTGACTATTGAAATACTATTTTTCCTAACAGGTGAATGAAATAATTTGTATTGAGGCACTTCACAAACACTTATGCATTAAATTTGGTTACATTACGAAAGTGGCCTATTGTTGAGGGTAGAATAAGGAACTGTATATTTTGTCCTCTTTTTTGTCATCTGCATGTATGTATATCGTCGAGTGCAATCTAAAAGATTTCTAATTGTAGTCAACATGAGCAGTTGAGTACGTTGACACGCATGATCAGTCGGCGTTCGTCGTGTTCGGCGTCCACTCAATCTAAAAGTCCCTAATATATCCGTTTGGTAGAATGAGAAAACCCACCCGCGGCATGGACAGCGCGACGCACAATGGATTAAAAGGACTTTTACGGCAGGTCGATAATGCTTCAACAATTGAATGCTTCTGAAGTGTCTTTTCTTAACAGGCAGTTTAACCACCGTGTCGATGCGGCAAGAATATAGTAGATGAGAAAACGTATACAAGTCATGCTGAATGCACAATAAACACAGAACTGGGTCGTGCAATGAACTGGCCATGCTTTATAGCAGAAGATATTTCTCACTAGGGATATTATGATGTGTACCTTTTTGTCAGCTAGCATTAAGATTTCAACATTCTGGAAGTGTATTGTTTTCATGATGTTTTGTGTTGTTTGGAGCCTCTTGTGACCGTGTGAAATATTAACGTCGCCTGCTCCTGATCTGATTGTTACTACATACAAGCTCCTCTACGAGATGTAGTCTATTACCATTATATTTTTGGCGGACTGTGGCTTTCAGGTTAATATAACAGTTCGTGAAGACATCTCGACGTCGATTCTATTTTTTACCAAGGGATACCATTCAAGATACTGATATCCGCATTTCGATGAGCAGTCAGCCCCTTTTTCATAATTTTCACTGCCTGAAACAATTCCTGGAGCAACGTATCTTTGTTTTTGGAACACGGGACGAGAGCCGAGGAATACATTTAGTGGGTATGATCATCTGTCCTTCCACGCTGTGCTTAGTATGATGCTTCAGTTTTATGTCAACCCGTAATGAAAGTAATAGATGCAGTCATACAACCACAATGATCTTTCAAATCTATGAATTATCGGAATATATTCCTGGGAATTATCTGTTTTTAATGATTCATTAAAAGGACTTAATTAGAGGCTCACGCGATGAACTCCTGATTAGATAACAAAATAAAGCTAGTTATATTCTTTTATCTGCATAATTTGGATTGCATAATTTGGATTGATTTTCAGTATATTTATTACATGGTTAAAGACCCTGCCATCAGCTGGGAGCTATACCATTCATCAAGGCTGTGATATACAATAACATAAGACGTCTTCAAACCTTAATAATTATCGGGCTACCATAGAAGTGATCCTGGTTGAAATTTATGGTGTTCGATGGCTTCTTCGAGCCCTAGAATTTATCGGACGGCATCGTATGCCGACCGCCTCGATGACGAGGAGCTTGATCATCTGCTGGACGAGAGCGACGATGAGCAGTTCAAGTGGGAAGGAAGAGGGTATGGATTCGATGATGAACTAGGCAAGGCTGAGAAAGAGAGGGAAGAGCAACGACGAATACTAGCGAAGGTAAGAGGGTGTATGTGAAAGACAGATTGGATTAAGAACTGTAATTATTTAGATAGGCCAAATCAAGTTTACGCGATACCATTAAGACACAAAATAACACTCCTTCTAGGTTCCTTTGAAGATAATTTTCAATTAACAATGATGCTTCCTGAAAGATTATTTCTTATTAAAATGACTAAAAGAGCAAAAACATCTTGGGGGGGGGGGGCGAGGGGCAAAGAACGGCGTCGATTAGCAAGATTAGATATATAAACGAAAACAGTACCTGTTTATTCTTAATAGTTTGTTGAGCAAATTTACAAACTATATTTTAATTCTGACAAATACAATTCATACGGTGTTCGTTTTCTTGATTCTGCTTGAATGTATTCATATTGAGAACTTTCGATGATATAAATTAAAATATAGCCCCTTCCTCCTAATCTAAACGACTTTTAACAGACCTTTGATAGAGCATCACAAAAGTAACTTAATATACGATATGCACAACGGACACGGTAGGACTATAAATAGCAAGCACAAGGAAATTTGAACATAGCTTTGATTTTCATTTCACCTAATATACCTTCATCTTTAGGCTGTCAAGTCGGGTGACGTAGACAAGCTGAGGAAGCTCTTGAAGAGTGTTGGTCCCGACGACGTCGTCGACTTGATCAACGAGCACGACGGGAAGAATTACAGCGCCCTCCATTACGCCGCCGCAAGCAACAACGTGACAACCGTCAAGCTCCTCCTCAAATGCGGAGCAGGTATGTACCAATGGACTCTTAGATTAATCTTTACTATTTACTAGAGGGCCTAATTAGCTGCAAATGTATGTCTGTTTCCTTTCTTTGAGTCCCGTTTTGCCAAGTTTCATGAAATATTTAATATAATTATTATCAATGTATCATTACACATGACATCTCCTCTGATCAATAGACCAGTTCACGCTTAGCACAAATCCCAAATGACCCGGAATATCCACATATCTTCACTCTTATCTTGATGGAGGTGCTACATAAATTTGTTTCCCCTTTTCAAAGAATACTTCCACCTGTGTATCGTGGAGTGCACTGCTTGTGCATAAATGAATTTCATGAGCACGTATCCAGTATTTTTTATCCGTGTGTTTCACAATTTGGTCTGCAATAACCTGCAACTATGAACTAGCTTATTCGATATCACGAATATCAAATTGATGCACCTATCAGAAATACGAAACTCTCTGATGTTCGCGGTATAAGGAACATAGTGCCTTCTAGCAAATTTGATATCAGCTTTCATTACAACTTTGAAAAATAATGCGTTACATGAACTTTTAACTCTTCCAGATGTAAACAGTGTTGGTGCTGCATGTAGACAACCTCTTCATCTAGCCGCTGCCGCCAGCCCACCCAAGGAATCTAAAAAGGTGAGAAAAACTAATTATCATTTTCTGCATGTATCCGTCAAGCAAAGGCGAATTACATCACTTGTAGTATTATGAAAGCAATGGTAAATCAGGATATATATGGAAAAACGTTGAAATGCTTAATGCCACAACAATATTATTCGGTGAAAATACCCTACATTGAAATAGAAAATAATGTGATTGATAACAAAAGTGAAAATGCTGATTGTTTTAATTGTCAGTTTATAAATATTGGGCAAACAGTTCAGAAAAGTATTGCGCCCCTCGATGATCATATTCAAAATGATTAACATCCTGTTTTGCATACTGTTATGCCTGGTGATGGATTCCGTTTTGATCTAGTTTAATGAAGAACAAGTTTTAAATGTTATTAATAACTTCAAAGATAAGAGGCTTTGTGGTCAGATAATGTACCAGCTGAATTTTGGAAACTTACAGTGACTCATATTCTGAAACCTTTAATATACATCATAAATTTATCTTTTGAGCAAGGTGCTGTTCCTCTGCCATGGTAGATATTTTGTGTTATTCCAGTTTTTAACCCGGGGCAAAAGTGTGATATGAACAATTATAGACTAATATTAATTCTTCCAGTGACAGCTAAAATTGTTAAAAAAATTGGTTTTTGATCAACTTTACGGTTAAATGGATCAGAACCTAATTATAAACTGTAATCAATCGGCTTTTCGACCAAAACACTTTACAATGACAGCTCTATTAATTGAACGCCACGGGAGGCTGGTTTGTTAGTTTAGATAAAGGTAATCTTGTTGGAGTGGTGGCCCTAGACTTACAAAAGGCTTTTGATACAGTGGACCACTCAATTCTTTTGAATAAGCTACGATTAATTGGCTTGAATATATATTGTCATTACATTTCTTAGTAGCTACTGAGCCTATTGCATGCAATATACTTTGTGTAAACGGGGTTGTTTCCAATTCACAAGAGAAATGAAGAGATGCATACCACATATCCTAAAGAAAAACAGCCTTTAGCTGAAGTTGGTGCCGTGCAAAAATAAAATAAAATGAACTGAACTGAACTGAACTATATAATGCATGATTGTTTTCTTCCTCTATTTGTTTGTCTGTTTGTTTGATATAATCATGTGTGTATTATTGATTTTTGGGTCAACTTACTATAAGGCTATTTGCTCTTTTTTGTTGACCCCTCATTCTCATTATTTGTTTTTGTCTAATTATGTCTGTATTATTTTCTATTGAATACAGCTCTGTTTTAGCTCTGCTTATTAGCAATAAGAACATTAATCCACGGCGAGGAAATCATCATATTGACGGAATACAATTAGTAATATCATGATTATTATATTATAATGTGAAAAATCAAAACATTTTGTTTACTTTTTCTAGGGTGATTCCCCGAGGAAGACGTCAGTCGTGAAGGTCCTACTGTCGAAGAATGCCAACATCAACTCTCAAGACTTCTTAGGACGGACTCCTCTCCATATCGCCATCCTGCATAATAATTCAACCGCGGAGGGCGTACTGCTGGCAAATGACGATATTGATATCAATGTGAGTTTGCAATACCGTTATTTAATATATATTAATTAATTAAGTCCGTGTCAGGAGAGGCGCGGTGACTCAGTGGTCATGGTGGGGCAGAACAGTGACCTCGTAACCATGTTAGCTGGGACGTTATGAGCCGTCGCTAAGAATTATTGTCATTTATTTATTCATGATTTCTTTCAACAGGGTCGTTTCGTTTAGTTCCACTGGAAGCCAGTAGATCTGCTTTTCAAGAAAGCCCTGCATAATACAATGACGGTATCAAAACAAAAGTATAACAATACAACAATTAAACGTTGTACATACATGTGAAATATCAAATTAAACATATATATTTTAAAAATAAGACTATTTGAATCATACAATATTTATTATCATTTTTTTTTTAATAAAAAAAAACTGAATTATTACAATAACAAAAGCACACCTAAACAAAAACAACAACACCCCAAAACCAAAACCCAAAACAATAGAAATACTAAAATAATTACAGAAGGAATAGAGTGCAAAAGGCCTATTGCACTTTTGAGAGTTTACAAGAAGGTAAAATAGTTATAGTAAATGCATAGAAAAACGGCATTGCTTTTTGAACAAATGTAATCATGACTGAACAGAAAGTGGGGGTTTGTTATACAACAGCGGACCATAGTAGGCAACGCTACCTTTCCTATATTCAGTGAGTGCCTGTGGGACAAACAAAGGACTTTTATCTGCGTAACGTGTTATATAAAAGACTGGTCGTCGAGTAACGAGACGGTTTAAACAATTAAGAGCTTATTTATGCAAAATTTTAAAAACAAGAACACAAAATTGATATTTTACCCTTACTTCTATAGTTTGCCATTTAAGAAATGGTTGCTAACTTACAAGCAAACGCATGCTTTTTTTGGAGTCAGGTAAAACAAATTTATTATCATTCAAAGGAGCTAGACAACTACTCATCGGACTGTAATCGTCGGAATGTATGGAAAACTACCCGAAGGACAATAAACCCCCCCCCCCCCTCCCCGTCCGAACACAACGACCCCATAACAGTTGCCCTCCAGAAAAATAAATGTATCCCTAAGATCTCTGGAAAGATACTACACGGTCCTCATACACCAACCTGAGGTAGTCTATAATCATATACTCTAAATTGACACTTAACTCTACCCCATCAAGGCTTGGGGGGGGGGGTGGGGGGGAGGGGTTGTCACAAGTCTGATGGCAAATTTGCCTAATATAATTTTAAGATACTGGAGCAAAAACAACAACAACACAATAAGATGTAGGGTCCGAAATCTGTTGAGTAAAATTCGCTGAAAATTATGTCTATATGCACGTATGAATTTTTTTCTTTGATATTAACAGAAATTCGATCATCATCGGGCGACGCCCTTGGTCCTGGCTTGTTACTATGGACGATCTGATGTGGCGGCAGTCCTCATCAAACTCGATGCCGAACTCAGCGGGATTAGAGGATTCGATGAGAACATGGATACACCACTCCATATCGCTCTGAGGGAGAGACATCTCAAGATTGTCAAGTGTATCGTGGAGAAGGGCATTGTAAATGGGAACATAACTTCGGTAAGGATTTTTTTTCTTCTCTTTTTGGTCTTCGTTAAACTTGTTGTCGACATGGTAATTTCGGTCCTCATTACCATCACCATCATCATTAGTATTCATTATCCTTATTATCGTTACCTCACTATCACCATCATCAATATTCCCTCCCCCTTCACCCTCCTTGTGTTCATCATGCTCATCTCACTCCTTTCTATTACTGATATAGTATGGGCATATTCAAAATGCAAAAGATTGTATACATTCAACTATTAGCGTTATCTTTGTTAGCAAAGACAACAATAGATAACAGTTAAATATTGCAATCTGTCAACGTTCAAACGGAGACTCATATACATGTTCCACTTCCGATCCGTATATTTAATGGTCCGATCCCCGACACGGCGCTAATGTCCTTTGGCAAAGTATTAATCTACATTTCCCTCTCAGTAGAGTCAGTACCCAATAGAGAAATGGGGACCTGGTAGGGTGACGAAAGGATTTGTGTTATTAATTGCATATGCCCTTATACGGTGACCATATGATAGGAATACTCCCAGGGAGTGGATATGGGGCACATTGTGCGTGAATGAATCCGATGATCTGGGTAATAATATTTGTAAATCACTTAGAGAATTTATACCGATTAAGCGCTATATAAATCAAAATTATTATTATTATATTCCTCTTTGTGCAACCTTTCCAGTTGCTGACAGAATCCAACAGGAACTGCGTTGAACCTATCCACGAAGTTGTCAAGGGTGGTCATCGGGATATCCTCAAACATGTATTCAAAGAATGTGAGTATAAAGTACAATTGGCAATGGGCAACTTATTTGGATGCCTACGCCTATAGATGACAAATGCTGCCTGGAAGACCTAGTGTCAGCAAATGAGAAGGCTCTTCAGTGTGCAAAAGCCTGGCAGAACATTTGAGCACAGATAGTGGACACGAAAGAAGAAGATAGGCAACTATGGCAAGTCATCGTTAAAATAGCCCAACTGGGGTAGCTAAGGCTACATTCATATTCTTTCATAATTATTAGCTACTGTATGAGACAACATGGACAAGTGATTGATTTGCCATGTGGTACAGAACAATGGGAAATATTTTTGAGAAATCATCTTTAACGGCAATTTCCATATTCTGTTGTATTACGTTATTATGTTTTCACATTTTAGATAAGTGATACACTCTTCAAATAGAATTGCCTTCAGATTCATTTCTTGAAGGTCATGCGGTAATGTAGCAATTCGATTTAGGAACCTTTTTAGCATATATTTTGTAGATTTACCATTCACCACGTTGTAAGTTCTTCGGCAAACAGTGACGAACGTAATCTTTCTACCTGTGCTCATGGTGATAGCCGTTCTTCAAGCTGTTGTTCCTTCGGGACTATCTTTTGTACATACTAGTGAAGCAGCACAAGCACGCAGTCCAGATGTAAAACCATTCATGTTTTTTAATTGTAATTAATTGCAGGTAGCGACGTGAGTGACATACTGAATCGTTGGGACAGGAACGCAGATACACCCCTCCACATAGCGACTTCTTGTGGTCAGTATGAGATCACCAAGATGATGGTAAAGAAAGGTGCAGACCTCGACAGCATGAACAAGGACAGACGGACACCACTGCATCTTGCATGCGCGGGGAACTTTCAGAAGATTGCCGTTCTCTTTATAGAGAAGTAAGAACAAACTTATTTTTGACTTTTCCTTTAAAATACACATCCAATTGCACAACAAGAAAACGAATTTAATATAAAAATACTTAAGATAAAAGCAACCTTTCTTCGTGTTTAGCTCTTAATTCTTATTTTAGACATGTCGCTCTCAATATTCATAACCCTCTGCACAATTTTGTGAATATCACACTGACATTGTTATCCATTGTGACATTTTTTTCTGGGATAATATTTACGGCACTTAGTAACAATATATATTTCTTGAAATCATGTAGTCACCTACTCTTTACATCACTTAAAGATTGTCTTTATTTGTTCAGGCCCTGGGGAAAAAAATAAAGTCATTGACACGTTCGAAGAAAAAGGGGGATACGAAAATAGTGCGCCGAGATGAATGTTTCATCGATTATATACTGTTATACGAGACACACTCCGGACCGGGATGACAGTTGCCCTGTGGTCAAGTTCAATCGCGAGTCGACATCCTAAATGCAATCCTGAACCCAACAATATACCTAACCTAGCACTAACTCTAAACCTAACCAAATACAAACTGTTGACGAGGTAAAGCCCGAAGCAAACTTTTGGACCACCCTGCCAAACAGTATTTTTAATATAGTAGTATGACTATTCTTTTAATAATAATTATTTTGTTGTTTATCCAGTGGTGCTGACCTGAAGGCAAGCGATGATGATGGCCTGGCACCTCTCCAAGTAGCAGCGAACTCTAAGAGTTTGGACACCATCGTGGCCCTCCTGGAACGAGTGAGGAACCTTGACCTACAAACAGCGGGAGGAAGGAACGACTGCTTAGGTCCAAAGCTACTTGAATGGGTCGCAAAAGAGAACAAAGCAGATGCTTTGCAGGTTCGTTTATTTTTTTAACGATTTGATGATGAAGAGGATGATAATAATGCTAATGATAATGACGATAAGATTGATGTTGATGATGATAATAATAATAACAACTTGACCGGGATGACTACTAGGTAGTTTAGTGAGGACACACAATATAGGCGCGATAGCTCAGTCGGTAGAGCAGTGGTCTCGTAATCCAGCGACCCAGGTTCGAAATCAAGTCGATGCGCTAGTGCCCTTTGGTAAGGCATTAATCCTTACTACCAGGTCCTTCGGAGAAGACCTAAAGCCATCGGTCTTCTGGTTACTTACTGACACGCATTTATGCTTTCTTAGCAGTCTGGCAAAATAACCACCACTTCTAATACTCGGTTCACTTAAAAGTGTGCAAAACATAGGCCCATATTCATACATAAATGGAAAAATGGAGATTCAAGTTATAAAGTATCTTTGTACAGATTCTTCTTCAACATGGCACCAAGCTTCATGGAGTCAAGGAAAATGATGTACTGGGATATATCCTTGATGCAGCAAGTAAAGGTCACACAGAGTAAGCCAAGCAAATTGTTTGTTTTTTAATGCATCAGCTCTAAAAATTGAACAGAAAGTATAATATTAGTCTATAAAGGCCCTAACATGACTTTATATTAAATTGCAAAGAAATTGATTTCAAATGCTTCAAATGATTTATGAAAACCAATTTGCAGAATTTCGGAGGAGACGAGTAAATGATATTGATTTGCCCTTAACAAATGGAAGAAGGCATTCATACTAAGTGCAAGTATGAATAAATTGAATAACTATTTTGTATACAATAATTTCTAATACAAACGTGCTTCTATCTTGGCGACTTGAAAGTTGTGTACATCAAAAACTATTTTCAGAATGTCGATCTTGTTCCATTCCAAGCCAATCCAATGCATAAAATAGTAGGTACAGCACATTTTCCTTTCAAATACAAAGTGATTATTTCATGAACAGTTCTGAAGGGTTATATACAAATGCATTCGGTAAGAGCCCAGCAGAAACAATATTTTAATGGAGTGAGAATCACGATTGGATGGGAGTCGCGTATGCACATCTGAGATAGAAACGCATATATTGAAAGACATGTAATGTTGCATCAAATTTCCTCTCAATCTTTTAACATTACTTAGAACTGTTGTAGCGTTGATTAACTGGAATCGTGAGGTCCTTAAGAAGCGTGATGACCGAGGTAGGACCCCGATGCACCTGGCTGCCGAGGCTGGTCGTGAAGCTACCGTCAATGAGCTCCTGAAGGCTAGACCACATGTAGATGAAACGTAAGTTCACATAAAAAGTCATCTGAAGATCAACTCTGTCCAAACTTACTAATAAAATTTGAAATAAAAAAAAAATCGAAATATGCTGAATAGAGATCAGTATTTAGGTAAATTTAAGACGTTACGTCCTGTTACCTAACCTTTATTTGAGTTGTCTTCTTCCCCTCATTTTATTCGAAGTTAAGCCTATTCAATGTATAGGATAATATAGTGTATCATTTCATTTTAAATGGAACTAGCCTATCAATAAAGTAACTCTTCCACTCGGTCCATAGAATAATGGCGTGTCAGTTCCAATATATACGATGCTTCATGATAAGTTACGAACATTTTGTTAGAATGAGAGAGAGAGTGGCCTGGGGGTAGCGAGAGGAGATAGAGTGAGAGTCAGAAAGAGAGAAAGAGAGGGAGCGAGAGAGAGAGAGGAGATAAAGACGGAGACACAGAGAGAGAGAGAGAGAGAGAGGGGGGGAGGGGGAGGGGGTGTGAAATGGACAAAGAGAAGAAAGAAAGTGAGAAGATAAAACAGAGGGGTGTGCGAGTGGTGCACCGCTATGCTATTTCATTGATTCTTGAGTATCCATTGATCTTTTGTTACCAGTGACGCGAATGGATTCACAGCACTCCATTGTGCAGCAGAGAAAGGTTGGGTTCGAACGGCTGAGGTCCTTATCAAATCCAAGTACGACATCAACAAGCAAACCACCGACAATCAAGTACGTATCTCTTATCAGATTAACCATTAATATCTGTCGTAAATAGAGATAGCGTGTATACATATACATTTTGCGGAGATGTCATGAAATTAAGCATATTGGGGGCGCTATGGTTTATTGATTTAGGCTCTTGACTCTCGTATATATGAAAGTTCCTAGGTTCGATCCTTTGTTGAGGCCTTCAGACTTGGACAAGGAGTTTCCTCACGTTTGCCGATCACTCTCGACCCAGACGTATTGATTGGCTACCAAGTTATACTGGGTTAATGATAATAGCAGGGTAATCTGTTCTGGGTAAAAAAAACTTTTTATTGTCGTTGGCATTGTGCTGCTGTTGTTGTTGTTATTATCATCATCATCATCATCCTTACATTTTACAATATTAGTTTCAGCTCTTTATTTACCAACAGTGATTTTAAGACGTTCTATCGTTTTGATCATTTTGACTGATATTTTAAACACAAGACGACAATGTTTTCAAATCAGTGAATAAAACTTGAATACTTATTATTCTAATTTTCTCTTCAGAGAACTCCCCTACACCTGTCTTGTGGGTCAGGTCACTTTCAGATGGCAAAGTTACTTATCTTTAAAGAAGGCGCTGATATCTTGTTGTTGGACGGCGATGGAGAGAATTGCTTGATTCACGCTATTAAAGGAGCTCATGAGTAAGTAGAAATGTTTAGAATATTTTCAGATACAAAGAAAACTATATGAAGTCTATCAAACGTTTAATCAAATTAATCGCTCTTGATCAACGAACCTCTATCAGTCTTTTAAAACCTATATTTCTCATCTTTGTCAGAAATGTTGCACGCCTCCTGTTAAGTCACGAGAAATGGCGAGATTTGATGACGATCACGTATTTGCATCCCAACTCCACGGACGAGACAACCACGCCCATGAGAGTCCTCATTGACCATATGCCAGGTGAGTGTGGGTTTCGAACCCCGAACTTCGTAACTGCCACTCAAGAAAGATGGTTTGTAATCTCAATGACGAAGCGAGGAAGGGAGATTAGAACGGAGATGAGTTGAGATGAGTTGGAACCTAATTTGAGGTGGATTTAAAGGAGAGATTTACTAAATCAAATCAGATCGAATCGCCTGCTTTGCTGATATGAATAGAGACCGTACATGTTGAGATGAAGTTGAATGATATTGTATGGTGTGATATAAGGTGAGTTGGTATAATTATGATGAGGCTGACTTGAGAAATGAGCTGAGATGGAACAAAGTAGCAAGAGATTATTTGAGTTATATTTAGAATCTAAGATTGAATTTAACTTGAATATCATAAAATGAGATGAATGGAGTGAGGATACGATGTGAAGGGTTTAAAATGAGATGACACAAGCTGGAATTAGAATAAATGAGTGTAGAAGAGCCAATAAGCTAAGATGAGGTGAGATGAAAATAGAAATTATATGATTATAACATGTGACAGAGCAAGAATATTCGATGGTTCATTGTTTAATATTCTTTGACTTTTTTTTTTACCATTGCAGATATCGCCATTTACGTCATGGACAGGTGTATATCATGGCAAAACAAAACGAGATTAGAGTTTGACTTCGAACTGCTGGATGACACGTTTTCACCTTGGAGATTGAGACCAAAAACTGGTATGTTTTACTCTTTTAATATTCCTATGAGTATGTTTGTTTTGCAGTATTTTGATCTCGGTTCTTAATTAACCTTACAAGCTAAGGAATCTTATCATAACATTGCATGCAGGCCTGATTGCATGGAATTTTACGGTGTTACAGAGATCTGTTGATAAATGTGCATAATGTTCCAACGAGAGTCTTTCGTATTATCACCCTCTTGTAGCGGAGAAAGATGCGAACGACTCACACATTAGTATGGCAAACGGACAGGAAGACCATCATGTAATCACGGTTGCTTCGGTCTCGCTGGAGCCGAACGGCTTGACCAACGGCGGGGCGGACGTTTCCACCGACGACCAGACGCCGGTCGATGATGACGGCGTCGCTCCAGAGGGCGCACGCATAGATGATGACCTCCCCTATGAAGAAAATGGACGGTTGAAGAAATATGCAATGCCTTATACCACCAAAGCCAGTGAGATCAGAGACGCTCATCCCTTGAATATTATGGTATGATGAAAGTCTGTAAATTATATAGTAAATGAAATGTAAGGTAAATTGTTCTTCTGCATGTTGCCCATCCCTCTTTTTGATTGCGTATCTGTTCGCTAAATTGCCTCTCTCTATTTAAACGACTTGTAGGATTTTTTTCGAGGTAGCTTATAAATTATGAATTATGATCGTAATGTTTTTTCGCAATCGTAAAAGAAAGAAAGAAACCGATAATAAACAAACGAACAAACAAACAAAAAATGAGGAAGAAGAAGTCTCTCGATGTATATCACTTCTCTTTACTTTCTTTCTGTTCTCTTTCTCTCCTTCTTTTCCTTCATTCCCTTTTCACTCTCCTCTCTTATTGTCCCCTCTTCTTTCTCTCTCTTCGCTTTTATTTTTCGATCTCCCTCTCCCTCTCTCTCTATCTCTCTCTCTCTGTGTTTCTATTTATCTTCCCGTCGTCTCTTTCATGTTAGGGACTTTTAGATTTGCATGGACTGACACGTGTGACGTCCATTCAAGGCAGTGCATTAAAAGGACGTCGATCGTAGGATCCCACGTTATCGTTGTGCAAATCTAAAAGTCCCTAGTGTCTCTTTATCTCCCACACCAACCTCTCTACAGGTATCATTGAAACGTGGTGAGCTCCTCGCTCACCCCCTGGTCACCTCCCTCCTTCACCACAAATGGACCAGCAACGGCCGTTTCTTCATCCTCCTCTCCCTCTCCTTCTACCTCATCTTCCTCCTCATGCTGACTGGTTACGTCGTGGTCGTCCCGCCTAGCTTCTACGCCCGCTCGGCCAACACGACCACGGGTGTGACGTGGTTCGCCGATGGCGAGGAGAGATGGGTCGAGGATGGGCTCACTCCGGAGGTCATCATTTTCGGGTTGCTAGGCGACTGGGTCGTCCTCGTACTTTCAATCATCAATCTCCTTCGCGAGGTCCGTTTGGTTTGGTTTCGTCTTATTTTCCGTATAAATACCAAATGCACACCTTTAATGAATATATACAAATCAAGAATTGAAAAGATGGCCGAGTAGCTTTATTCAGAGCCATCAATAAAATAGTTCTGTTCTTACTAGAGGTCTATTTATGTATGGTTGTTCATCTATTCTCGTGGTTTATATATTTAGGCAATACGAAGTTTTCATGAAAGAACACAAATATGAAACAAGGGCATGATGAATTGACTATCCCTCCACAGGCATTTTCATTAAAAATACATCCTTGATCATTACTTGCCACGAATAAAAACAAAAGATGTGTATTTTATGATCTTTTAAAACTCAACAATTAACTTTTGCATTCATTCTACCTATACTTAATATGTGGACGTTTGTATCGTTTCTCCTCTTCCTGCAATCTTGTTAGATAATAATGATGATATCGAAAATAATATCGCTAGTGATATTCGTTTGTCTCGCAATGTGGTCAATAAGGAATCTAAAAGTTCACGACGTTTTGTGCGCATCTGCAACACTTCGTCTGGTGATAATAACTACTGTAAGCAAGGGCCTTTTACACTCTACGGGAGGACCGGCGAAGCGGTCCATAATTCGATCGATAATTGGAACAATAACGCACTATGCCAATGCAGATGCGCACGAAACGTCGTGAACTTTTAGATTCCTTATTGACCACATTGCGAGACAAACGAATATCACTAGCGATATTATTTTCGATACTATATCCGCAATGAGTAATATATTTAGCATTAATAATGATGATGTTGTAATTCAATAATCACGTTATTTCCACAGTTCTTGCAGCTGAAATCGTATGGTCTGTCATACTTCAACTTTGGCAATCTTCTGGAGTGGGTCTTGTATACACTGACTGTCCTCTTCGTTCTTCCTCTGAGTGATATACAGTATATCACTGGCATTCACATAAGAATGGTAAGTAAACATCATTATGAAATCGATGATGGTCATGCCTAGATATCAGAAACAAATACAATTTTTTATAAATGTAATGCTTCCTGGGAGAAATTTCAATAGTTTAAACATATTTGTGGCTTACACCCAGTAAATAAGATCGATTGATCGATCTGTAATTGAAAAACAAGTCAGAAAAAAAAAAATACAGATCGATCAATCGATTTTATTTACTGGGTGTAAGCCACAAATATGTTTAAACTATTGAAATACAAATTTGTCTTAAAAGCTCGATTCGAAGCTGACTTGATATACGAATTCAAGGATATCATGAAACAATTAATTGAACTCGCTATTAAGAGCATACATTTTGCCACTTCTAATTTGCTATTGTATCTCTATTCTCTCTCACTCTCTCTCTCTCTCTCTTTGTTATTACCCCACTGATTTCTGTCTTTCCCTCATTCACCCTCTATTCTTTCCTTCCATGCTTTTTTCTCTATCTCTCTCTCTCTCTCTCTCTCCCTCTCTCTCTCTGTCCCTCTCTCTCTCCCTCTCTCTCTGTCCCTCTCTGTCACTCTCTCTCCCTCTCTCTCTCATTCTAACGAACAGGATTGGCAATGGCAATGTGGAGCAGTAGCTGTGTTTCTTGCATGGATCAATCTTATTCTCTTCGTTCGCCGGTTTGCTGCTCTGGGCATCTACGTGATCATGTTGATTGGTAAATTGATCCATTTATAGCTTTCATTTCAAGTTAGAAGGCAAAGTTATTCCTATATACCTGATTGAAATGGTTTTAGTGACACCCTTTTAATTTTTCTCAATTTCCTGAGGAAGTATTCATATTCTTTTTATATAATCTGTCTCTTCTACAAATTATTGGATCTGTAGAAGAGGTTGAAAAAATGCAGTTTTTAAAAAGAAGAACAATTATAAGGAAATTTAAAACCATTAAAATATAAATTTGTATAAATTGCTATAATTTATGTTCATAAATGATGTCTGCCTCTTACCATTATTAACCTTTCCTATCCCGCAATATAGATATTTTACGGACATTCCTGAAGTTTGTTCTCATCCTTGCTCTGTTCATCGTTGCCTTCTCAATGGCATTCTACATGTTACTTATGAATCAGGTAGGCCACTTTCGTGTAGAAAAAGATACTTCGTTCAAAATCCCTATTTCTTAATGGAATATCCCGTGAAGGAAAACAAGAACAAAATTTAGTCTACCCAACAAGTATCTGAGGGCGCAATAATGTGAACGATTTCGAATGCAATACTGTGAAAATGATGTCAGTACCTAAACTTAAGAAGTAGTGTTATTCACTTGTTTGCGTAGAAGACTGTATTCGGACATTGACACGTTTTCTTGTGATGGTTTACCACGCCAGTAGCCTTTACGGGTAAAATGGCCAGCATCCCCGTTCTCCGCCCACTTCATGTGATGGTACATATGCGATGTAAAATGATATAGAGTCCATCAACTTTTATATATATCATCATTAATTAATTTCAATAAACTATTCTTATATTCTCTCTGCTCTCAGGAACCATTTCATCGGATACAATATTCCTTCGCCAAGACCTTTGTCATGATGCTTGGTGAGGTAGACTTTGGTGATATCTTCCACGATCAGAACTACCTTAACACGGAGAACACACTAGCGGAAGGTGAAGAGGATTTCTTCCTTACCAATTTGTTCTATGAAGGCATCACGTACACCATCTTCGCTCTCTTCTTTGTCATCATGTCGATCCTGATAATGAATATGATGGTAGGTGAAACCAGGGGCTGATCCAGGTGCTGATCCAGAGGCTCATCCAGGGTTGTGTAAAGGGAGGATGGGGGCACATTGAGGGTGGAGGGGGGGGGGGGAATAATATTTGTGCTTACAGAATGACAATCAGATTTCAAAGAGGGCGCCCCCTTATTCAAATCCATTACTGGAGTGTACCATATATTTTGCCATCGCGTAAACGAGAAACAGAGTAGGTTAGTAGGTATTGATATTCTGTTGTCAAGATCATTTGTTTCCTATTCGGATTTGCAATCGTTGTATATGTCTAATTGATTAATTGGTTGCTTTTATTCATATAAAAAAAAAAGTAAAAAAGGAAATTACATTTTACAAAACATTAACATTTCTTTAAGTAATATGGAGGTAAATACTCATGAATCATGACAAAATGTTCTGTAAATCATTCAACACCTTAGGTTGGGCTTGCAGTCGATGACATCCATGCTATCCAACAGAAAGCAGAGCTCCACCGTCTTGTCATGCAGGTACATTAGCTACACCATTTCATAACTCAATACATGATCTTTCAATCTTTCATATATCGATTTATTTTTTGGGATATAGTAGTAGACATACTTTTACGTCGTCTGGGACCTGCCAATAATTTTTTTGTTTGCCATTGGTGATCAATACAATTTATTAACAATCATGCTTATCCTCCTGCAAGAAAAAGGAGTGTCCCATACATGTTAAAGGTAGGCGTTACTACTGCAGCAAGAAGGGATTAGACCACACAGCGAGCCATCGAGGTCACTGTGACAGGTGGCTATCTCATTAACTCAGCTCTCATTTAACATAAGAAAAAGAGGATCATGGGGGACCAACAGGCACCGATTTGGGAAGGTTTCTATATAGAGGGAGCAAGTACCTACAAGTAGGACAGTGTGCCTTTAATAGAATATTTTGGTTTCAAACTTGTAGCTTTCTTCTCCAATTCTGTAATATTGTTATCAATTCAATTTGTAGATAATAAGCGAGTTCTTAATTAAGATTTGCGCATGGGCAGATCAAGGTCATTCGTACCCGAATTGTAAAACCATTGAGACGAATAATTGGATCGTGCTCATGAAAGTTATGTAATCAGTATTCATGTATGCACCAACAGTACATTTATCTGATACACAGGTGGAAGTATTCTTCTCAAGAGGCAAACAAAAGGTATTCATGAAGCACCTCCATCACTTCGGCAGTGATTATTCTAAAATGCACACGTGGGAAGTATCCATCGTGTCAAAGATCTATGGATATTTTGGGGTCATGCGTTCCAGAGCTATTTACGAACTCGATTATTGCAGTCTGTGTTGGCCTTGCTCTGAAATTAGCTTCCTCAAATATGCCTTTCGTTCCTTAACCAGTTTACAAATGTTAATGTATCTTCGTCTCGTCTCGTATAGGGTCATTTATAAGCATATCGTTATACGATAAACAAGTTTTTAAATAATTTATTGGTCCCCTTTACCATGTCTACCCTCTGCATGCAGGCCGAGTTGGTGATGACGGTCCAGCAGGCCTTACCGATGCGGATTTGGAGATCAGCAGTGATCTGCCGGAAGGTGATCGACATGGATGAGGAGCTGACTGGGCTTAGCAAGTACTTTCGGGCCTACAGCGGTTACTCTCAACACGTCAAGAAAGCAATTGCACGAGCCGAGGAAACGGCTAACATGGTAAATGATTATAATTCAAGCAGGCAGGGGCATACAGCATGGGTCGAGTGTGCGTGAGAAAGAATGGGAGGGGACAGGGGCAGCCACCAGATTGCTTAATTCAAAAGTGGATTAAGAAAGAAAAAAGAGACTGGGAAGGGGTGTACTGGTCACTCACGCCCTCCCCCCTACTCCTCTCCTCCTCTTTCTGATTTTGGTCGTTATTTTGTGGAAAAATATTAGGTGGACTTTGAGAAATTCTTGAAATTGCTGCCAAACATGCAATGTAACCAAATTAAATACAAACGTCTTTGTGAAGTGCCTCGATACAATTATTTCAATCACGCGATAAGAATAATAGAATTTCAATAGTTAGAATGCAAGCTGCATATATTAAGTGTCGCTGGTAGGACACGCTATAATGTTTGTGCTATCTGGCAACAACTAATAATGTATGCAGTTCGGATTCTGTCTATTGAAATACCATTATTCTTATCAGGTGAATTAAATAGTTTGTATTGAGGCACTTCACAAAGACGTTTGCATCAAATTTGGTTACATTACGAAAAAAGCCTTTTACTATTAAATGTGACTGTTCTCTAAGCAAGGCAAAGGCACTTTGAATATTTATACAGCAGGCTAACTGTAAAGTCTGTCACACTGCCTATATCATAGTCATGGTGAGACTTTAAGTTTAAGTAGGCCTATTACAAAACCTCAACTAACATCTCGAGAGATAATCTTTATTTTTTAAATCAATGTTTACTTTTCTTGTCTACAGGTCGACATGAGTCAGGAAGATGATTCCAACAACCGATTTTTCTCAGACATGACGCATCGCTTGAAGGTGATGGAGAGCAAAGCAGCGGAGGAGTGCGAGAAGAGAAACGTAGAATTAGCGGAGATACGAGCCGATCAGCGGCTTCTTCGAGACCGATTTAATGGAGTCGAGAAAAAGTTGGATAGTTTCTTAAACGCGCTGACGGATATTATGGAGGGAAGAACCGCCAATGCTGACTGAGACTTTCGGTTGAATAACCGGACCAAAGGGTTCGGGATTCAAATCCATGTGATGGCTTTATCTGCATTGATGGTATACAAGAATCCACTATCATCATTATTGAAAAAATACATCGTGTGACATAAATTTTATACCTCATTTATTCTTACTCAGGTCAAACGTTTGCTGAATGTTATTCTAACAAAAGTGCAAAAGATACAGTTTCAATATTTGTAGTTAGTCATCCAAAAGGGGGACTTGCAGATTGAAATAATTGTGTCTAATGGGTAAGATGCAATATTTCAATGATATTTTGTATCCGGTGAGCAATCACCATTCCCCTCGACATTTTCGTTCTGTGGTTTATCTTTGAATTATCCTTCATGTGAGAGTCTATCCTTCCATTTGTTTTATTGATGTAATTAACATTTATCTTTGTATTTTAAGATGTAAAACCAGTATAAAACACACACACACGAACACACACACACCCACACACACACACATACACCACACACACGCACACACGCAAACACACACATACTCTCTATCCTATCAGTTTTGTTTGAAGATCGCTTATTCACTAAAATAACTTCTATTACGAAAGACCCATCACATCCACTATTTTCTTGTTTTACTTTTAACCGCTCAGGAATCCGCCTGCGTGTACCAATTACCCGTAGAGCCAGATACAGAAAACCCATTTTTTTTTTTTTGTTGAAGTCCAAAAAAAAAAATCGCAACGAATCAGCAAGCCGAAAAGTCGCTCAGTGGGGGGGGGGGGGGGGGGGGGGGGGGGGGGTGGGGGGGGGGGGGGGGGTAGTGAGCACATTTTTTTTTTTTTTGGTCCTCGAAAATTTAAAAATTTGCACACCCCCTTGAACGCCAGGGGGGGGGGGGGCCCAACCCCCAAAAAAGGTAAAAATCGCGTGATTTTACATGATTTTTTTCTCAAGGGGGGGGGGGGGGGGCCTGGGCCCCCCGGGCCCCCATCCCCTGGATCCGCCACTGGTCCTTCGAGCTTGAGCTCTCTTTTTCTTTCTCCTTCTCTTTCTGCTCGTATTTCGATTGTGATGCTGCTCCTATTCTGCTTTCATGTTCTCATTTATATTCATGCCTGAATTTATTCATGATGTGATTCAGAACTTGTATTTAGGATTCTTGCTATGTATAAGTCATATACATTGTAACTATACAGTAGGTTTGCGGTTGCACCATGTGTGTGAGTTACATTGTAACTGTCTTGTTATGTTCCGTGCTGAAAGCCGGAGGACCGAACCTGCTCATAGACTTTCCTTATAGAGTCTTGACGCCCCTTTTTTGGTCCTCGAAATTTTTAAAATTTGCACACCCCCTTGAACGCCAGGGGGGGGGGGGGGGGCCCAACCCCCCAAAAAGGTAAAAATCGCGTGATTTTACATGATTTTTTTCTCAAGGGGGGGGGGGGGGGGCTGGGCCCCCCGGGCCCCCATCCCCTGGATCCGCCACTGGTCCTTCGAGCTTGAGCTCTCTTTTTCTTTCTCTTTCTCTTTCTGCTCGTATTTCGATTGTGATGCTGCTCCTATTCTGCTTTCATGGTCTCATTTATATTCATGCCTGAATTTATTCATGATGTGATTCAGAACTTGTATTTAGGATTCTTGCTATGTATAAGTCATATACATTGTAACTATACAGTAGGTTTGCGGTTGCACCATGTGTGTGAGTTACATTATAACTGTCTTGTTATGTTCTGTGCTGAAAGCCGGAGGACCGTACCTGCTCATAGACTTTCCTTATAGAGTCTTCACGCCCCTCGGGCTTTCAGCACACGACACCATGTTGTTGTCTTATGTTTTGCGTATTACAATCATGTTGCACCGATGGAAAAAGAATTTCTGTATTTTATATGGACGATAAAATCTTGAATCTTGAATCTCTCTCTATATATATATACTTTATAATACTACTCTTCACAGGATCTTGTACAAGCATTGCTTTTTATCACATGTTACATTGTTTATTTGTTTAAACATTGTCTGTTTATATCATGTATACTTCTCTCAAAACACCGTGCTATTCACCAGGCATTACACTTACTTATAATGCCTTTGTTACGAGAAAAAGTTTTACAGATGTTGTCAATGTGACACTTCCAGGAAAGCTTATTGTCAACGGTTACGCCCAAAAAATTAATGTGAGAAACACTTTCCAACGGGAAGTCTTGAAAGGTACTATTTAATTCGCAATAAATGACAATTGACAATTAAAGTGTAAGGATAGCTGAGGGAGAATAACGGATTCGTGTCATCAGCAAAGGTGTAGGAAAATAAACATTTTAAAATTATTTTGGGGTTTTCCACTTCTCTGAAGGGTCCTCGATTCGCTTAGCTTATCCCAAATCGGGAGCCGACCCACCCTCAATGTAGGGTAATTTTAATTGTTAATGAGTCATGGGTTACCTGACTGCTACGAGAAGCAAGTGTCATGCTTGTAGATAAACCACCAGAGGTCCCTATACGGATTTAAGATGGAGGTGCCATGTCATCAACTTGGCCCTCAATCCTAGGGTTGAGAGTTCTTAATCCCAGCTCGGCACTAAAACGATTTTTGACAAGACATTAATCCACTTTGGCACTTACACCCTGTAGTGTGGTACGGTTTATCACTGAAACAGCTCCCGTAGGAATTTTGTGCCCAAATTGGATTCATTGGGGTCCAAGCTATCGAAAATTGATGGGGTTCAAATTTTCCCGAAGACACCAAATCGTCGCTGTTTTCACGAAGTGACGGTAGTGAAAAAAAATTGCATTCACTTTGCGTTACGATTTTCCTCGCTACCGTCACTTCGTGAAAACAAGAACGAAATTTCCCTATTGCGCTCTATATAAGCCATTTTGGCGGCCAATATGGACCCCCATGGAAGGGAAGGAGGGGTCTGAAAATTTGAACCCCATCATTTTTGGCCAATTGGGACCCTTTTGAAGCCAAAACAGCAACAACAAAAAAAATCAACTTTGGCAAAAAAATCCTACGGGATTACATACATACTACTGGTGTAAATAAGTATACCTAACAATTATTGTTGGGGTAATACGAATTGCAGAGCTCTTATGAAGCTTCAGGGGCCTACTGCTTTACAAGCTTGTTTTTATGTAGGTCCATCATTTTTCTCTCAATTAAATCAGTACTCTATATTGACCATTTATTTTTATGTTATTTATTATGTATCATTGATAGTTCACATACAAACAAACTTGTACTTTATTTTGAAATGTATGATTATGTAACATGAGAAATATGAAAAACAATTAAAAGAAATGACAAAATGTATTGGCGCATCTGCGCACAAACAGACAGTAACTTGATTTAACTACTTGAACACACACTCTGATACTCTGTCTCGTTTCATTTCGGCTGTGGCCTGTGGACTACTTTTAGTAAGATGTCATGCTAGACTAGAGAGTAGGCAGTCTAATTAACTAGTTATACATGTATGTAACACCTTGGTAATCAAAATTAGTATTATTATAAGTCATGCCGGGGAGGGGTGAACTTGTTCATGAGAAACATTACCTAGCCAAAGGGCACTACCGCCTTAATTTCACTTTAAATTCCCCTCCGCCCCTGCTTCGAGACCACATGACTACATCTGAGCAATCAGACCACCTTTTAATTTTTCATATCCTTATGCGTCATTTGGAAATGTAGTCCAAGGTGGGAAAAGTTGATCGCAAATCGCAACGAAGGCCCGTGTGAAATTACAAGTACCTGCTATTAGGATCTGGTACAAGTTGGTTGCACTGGACACTTCTCCTGATCGTCGTATGACTCAAAGACGTTGAAAACGTTGACGAGAAGGAACATGATTATGGTGGCTATGGTCACCCCAAGCTCACCCAGTGCACTGGACTGGATCAAATGCTTTCGATTGTCTGGGCTTTGACGTAATATCCAGGTATAAGACGCGCGGGAGTAGTTATGGAACACACCGGAGCCTATCCAAACAACAACCTGGGGGTAAAAAACAAGAATTACAAAAATAAAGGAACGTATTAAAATCAGATTTTTGTTTTAATGTGTAGAATAATATGGGGGACATGTTAAAAAAAAAAAAAAAAATTATGTAAGAAGAACGAATTTAAAGAGGCGACCAAAGAAGAGGATTATTCAAGAAGAGTTACATAAAACATGATGATAATAATAATAGCATGAGTAATAATAATAAAAATGATAATAATGATGACAACAATGATAATGATAATAATAATAATAATATTAATTATAATAATAATAACCATAATCATAACAATCATAATGATAATAATAATAATAATAATAATAATTAAAAAAAAATGATAATTGTAATTATGATAAAATGAAAACTTTAATAATGATAATAATAATGATAATATTGATAATAATAATAATAAAAATGATAATAATAATAACAATAATAATAATAATAAAACTAATAATAATAATGATAATAATAATGATATCATTCATTTAGAAGCGTTAAAAAAATACCATAGCGCTTACAAAATGTGAAGAGATACAAAAAACTCATAAAATAATTAAAACATAATACTTAATACTCATAATCTTTTGAAATTGGCAAGACAGGTTAATTATTCTATATTTTCAAAGCAGCTACAGTAAAACATATTTTGGTAGACAAGAGTCTGACTTTGGGAATACTTATCTATTATTGTCTATGAATCCCAGAGATGATCAAAAATATGTTCAACAAAGCAACAACAAAAAAGTAAAAGAAAGGGATGAAAGGGGGGGGGGGTGGTAGGTAGCCAAGTATATAAAGTGATAGATAATACTTACAATTAGTACTTTTCCTATGAGAAGTCCACTAAATGGAGGATACGGACTCATTGCGGCCACAAGAATGCAGTACAGACTAGACATGAACCCTAATAAAAAGGTCCCAACCACCACTTTGTAGCTGTATATAGGTTTCAGTAGAAAGAGTAGATAAGCGAGAACACTAGTTATTTCTCGGAGAGGCATCAGCAAGCCGTACGTCTGGCTACCGTATGCGCTGGCGGAATACCCTTGTATAGGAGATAGGATGCCGTACATGATGCCCATGTTTATAATGGCCATTGCATAGAGGAATGCAACCTGCCAATTCGTAAGTTCTCTCATCTCAAAGTCCCCCCTGTTTGGTCCCGACCTGGCAATTCCCTCTGCCTCGGGAATTTGTGTCAAACCCACAAGTTCGTCCATTTCACCCGAAGAGGTGTCCCGTGATTGGAAAAGCCCTCCGCAGCCATCTTTTTTAAGATGGTGACCGTCTCGCTGAGGCGTGTATTCCCGTCTGGTGCAAGGCAAGGTATTCAGGCAAATGAATGAGATGTGACATGAAAGCATCATCGCGAACAGAAAAGCAAAAAATTGTTCGGGTCCAAAAAGAAATTCGGGAGCTACTTCAAGCCAAGAGGTACAGCTATACGACAATGATGAATTTCCGACCACAGTTTCGTTCATGAATGTAAAATTGGCGACGCATGTTTCTTTACTGCCCCCTGAATGCTGAATAAGTACAACCCATGCAGGAAGAAAGAAACTCATTCCTTGACCAATCAACAACCAATTCAAATACTCCGGTTTCAGGAGAGATATATACCCAATGGAAGTGATATTCATCATCATATCGACCGTCGCGACGAAAAATATAATGATAATGAAAGCCACGCTGTGGGGTTGACCGGACAAATATGTCCTTGAGTCCCAGAAGAATATCAGCAAAAATGTCCCAATGGTTCCTGTGAAGGTGACCGGGTAGATAAAGGGGATCTCTGGTCTATAGACGCGGGTGGATGCAAGAAACTTGTTGCAGATCAAGAATGGGACAACGCCAACGAATAATCCACTTTGAACGAGGATGGTGATGTAAGAAGTGATGCGGTTCTTTTCGGGCAGGCCTAGGGCAACCAGGACAGGTATTTCGGACCAGACTCCTGACGTCGTCAACCATGATCCACTTCCGAAGATGATGACGAGGAGAATGACACAAATTCGTTCCACTTGGCTGTTGATACCATCTTCCATCTTGCTTTCGAGGGTAGAGGTTTGGTCTAAGCTTGTATTGGTCTTTTTTTTTTTTAGATCACCAATCGTATTCACCCACTGTTCACATAACAGTATTCTACTAACGATCCGAAACGAACGACAGCTAGTGTGCTTGCTCGATATTAACATCAGATCATCATCGTCGTTGACACAGCTCTAAGCCATAGACGGTGATTTGTTCTGTGAAAGGGGGGGGGGTAGAAAAAATTATATGAAAAATGATTTATTATAACTGATTTCGTTTTCTTGATGGTTCGTTATGGGAGATAAAGAACCTCTCATGTAATGGCGTATCCTGGGTCCAGAAATTGCGTGGGGCCCATGTTATTGGCGGGTAGGAGGGGGGGGGGGGGCGGGCAGTACATTCTTACTAGGTGGATTAAATGGACAAAAAACACAAACACAAACAAATATATATGATGTGATCTGTGAAAGGGGTGATAGAAACAGTTATACGAAAATATTTATTATAAATGATTTTGTGTTCTTGATTATTCGAAATGGGAGAAGAAGTACCTCCCATGTAGTGGCGTATCCTGGCCTACATTTTTTAAAAGCAATCAACTCCAGGCAAGGATGTCGCCGGGAAGAGGGTAATATATCAAGAACGCCGATGATCAGCTCAGGCGCGTAGCTCTTTGGGGGGGGGGGGGGGAGGTCAGAGCGCTTTATCTAAAGCATGTTAATAGGTATTATGGTGGTGGGGTAAGAGCATTTTGTTTGTCAGACAACTCAAATCATATCAACTTGCATTGAAATAATATCCTTTAAGTTTGGATTATCTTAAATATATATTTACAAATCAAAGAGGCAGAATACGCTGTAATTTGTGTACAAAATGATTAAGTTAAAAATCCATCAAGTACGCAAGTAACCCAAATACAGTCAAATATAACCAAAAAGTTTGGTTTATCTTCAATATACATGTACCCTCCCCCCGCCCCCATTAAAAAAAATGTTATATACCGTGCGTCCCAAAATAAACTTTACACTTTTGAAATGGCTGCTGAATAAATAATATATGATTCTGGGGGAAAGGTGTTATATGTATGGAAAGCTCATAAACTCAACTGTCATATGACACCAACAAATCCGAAAATAATTCATGCTTGGGTGAGCACTGCTCACTTTTGTAAAGGGTATGAACATTAGGTTGCGCAGGAATTTAGGGCAATTTAGGGAAGTAAATTCGCTTAGACACACACACACACCGTTGTATCGATGTATTGGGCGCTATGTAAAAGCGGAATCTCATCACTATTATTATTAGAAAAACAGCTAGGCCTGTTATCTGACAAGGGCATATCAACCCATGAGTGGTGAATAAATTAATCGAATCAATTCAATTCTATGACCTTCGGATATAATGATCTGTCTGGTTGCCATAAGGTAGGTGAAGGGCTATAATAATGAAAACGAATCAAGAAATATTGGAATTTTTCAGGATATATTATGATTTTCAACAACATGAAGCAAATAGTACCTTTCTAATAATTTCAGAAGTCTGTTTGATTATGATTAAAATTTGAATCATTTCAGGAAACAAAATAAGACCGTTGCCTTGGAAACGGTATGTTAAAGAAGTTGGTATTTCTTAACCACCTTCCCTCCAAAATAGAAAATATATTAACATAATCAATACAAGGGAACATAAGAAAACATTTTAAATACAATAAAATAGGAAAAAGAAAAAGAAAAATAGACAATATGTCACAAATCAATTATTTTTTTTCCTGTTTTTCTGTTCTGATCCTGGTCCTGATCCTCAAGAGGGATATATAGATGACCAATAAGAACGTTATCGTTCAAGAGGGAATGTTTTTTTGCATCTAAAACATTTTTTAATTTAGTCCCATCACATTGCAGTTGTGGGGAGGGACTATATATGCTTAGGCTTGAGTTTTCCTTAGTTATTTGGTACTGGAGGATTAACATGGACAAAATGCACTCGTTTATACTTGATTGCATTATCTCTTATTCATTCTAGTTCCAACGTTCTCTGATTGTTTTTAAGACAATATCACGTTTGTTGATCATAGTTCTATAATTATGTAGCTTGATGTCTCATGGTGATGTTTATGGAAAAGCAATCTAAGCAACGATTTCTGAATTTTAGCGACAATCGTTGAAATTTGAAATTTCAAGACTCATGATAAATTTGTTTAACAGTAGGGTGATCACACCGCCTGTGCAAACAGTCTGCCCCGCGAACACACACACACACACACAACACCCTTATGGCCTGTTGAATGGTTTCTCGGAAAATCGTCATAAATCCTCAAATCTGATATTTTTTAAAAAAGAAAAATATACTGTGATGTAGCTGAAAGTCTACAAATTCTTATCATATGATCGGTTTTTCTGAATAATTTGTGAAACATATGAGGAAACAGCTGTGACGGTGATCCAAGTAATTTCCATCGCCATATTTTATTGGGATTGCAAAAATATTAGGAATTTAAGGTAAATATTTGGTGTAAATATGATCTATGAATATATGCATAATGAGTGCGCGAATTTATAATTAGCTGAAATGACCTAATTTGCATATTCGATGAATATTCATGATTTTATTTTATTTGAAATATATTTCCATACCTGTCTGATATACATAGGTTTCAATGATGTATCATGTTCGGTTTTGATTTGATTACATATGCGCATATTAATTAGGCGGACTTAGTTATTTTCACAACTTTTTTATATCTGCAGATTCGCAAAAATGGCAAAAATTACTTATTTTGTTGGCTTCTGTTTTCAAACGGTAATAGATATATGAATTTTCTTTTTTGTATTTTTTACCACAAGGATGATATTTTAGTGTCTGATAATTTTATTTATTATTTGTGTCCAGGAAAGTGATGAACTAAGTTGTCAACTTTGTCGAATTATGCCATTTTTGCCAATTTGACCATTTCTGGCAGGTTTTTCGGTAATTTTGCGATATAAAAAAAATGGTATAAAATCACAACGCATTGACCGATTTCAATTCTGTTTTTTGTTTTGTTAAGCTTTCATAAAGATTGATCATTTGCAACCATCAAATAACATGTGTTTGTTGTAATTATTTTTTGGTGTGCTATACCTATTAACAGTTGATTCCCCTCGGTTGATACTATTGTTTGGATTATTTGGCGGAGAGAGATAGAGGTGAACATTCTCACCAGTAACGACGAAATATTATTATTCGTTTATTTTGTTCATCTTCGCAAATATTTGCTTTCCTAACACTTACTGATTTGTGGTAATACCCCAGTCACACCGTGATTTACATTTTATAATTACTTGTTATAAATATATATGTTAATTATGTTTATGCATATGCTTCATTTTATTCTTTAGCGTGGAATCCTTGGAAAAACAGCTAGGCCTATAACCTGACGAGGGCATATCAACCCATGAGTGGTGAATACATAAATCGAATCAATAATCAAATCAATGACCGACGCCAGGTCAGGCCAGACGAGATTCGGTTGTTTTCTTTGTACCCAATTCTATACACCCATTCAACACTTGTAATACAGTGACGCGGTATGATTGGGGGGGGGAGGCACGGGGGGGGGGGGGGCACGTGCCCCCCTAAAATTTCCAAGATCGGTTGAACTTTTTTAGACCCCTTTTTTTACCTCGATCGATTACATGTAGGTGCCCCCCAAACATCGAACTCTGGCTACGTGCCTGGGGGGGGGGGGGGGGGGGGGTGGGGGTGATTTGAATCACACATAAATCGATATCATAATATTTCGTTTATTCACATATTATATATTGGTATTAAAACTCCAACAGATTTTACTGAACTTCATGCCGATGAATTTGATGCCGAGGCCGAGAAGGTTTATATTTGCTGGTACATAAAGTGCCCTGACAAAACACTCACAATCAGTGCTTCCCAAAGAGGCTGTTGTACGTAAAGTGTATACAGGATATCAATTTTCATTGTGTCATTATACTTGTATGCATTTGCCTCGATATTCATGCATGCAATTCAAATCACGGCATTTACATAAAACCGAGGATATATTGGGGACTGGATGAATTAAATGTACCGTTAACACCAGTCTCTGCAACGTCTCTTCTAGATCGCGTAATATGCATTTTACATTGCATGTGGATGCATTGAACTCCATCTTATTGTTTGTACACCGTTGAGATATTAGGTTTAAATCATTTTGAAGTACTTTGCAATCATTTGGATTCTGAATCGGGCGGTACAGTACTGTATCATCTGCATACTGTGGGAGTGAGGAAGATAATATGGAAGGTAGATCAGAAACAAGGAATTAAAAAAGGGTCGGACCCTACACTGACCCTTGGGGAACTCCAAATGTAACACTGGACCATTCTGAAAATTTACCCTGAAACAAGACCCGTTGGTTGCGATCTGACAAGAATGATTGAATCCACCCAAGAGCTGTTTTACAAATACCAAAATCATGTAGTTTTCTCACAAGTAGTGCATTATTTACCTTATCAAAGGCCTTATATTAGCCCAATCCAAGAAAACAGTATCGACTCTAGACACTTTCGTGCTTTCTAAACATTTGGCAAGGTCATTGTACAAAGTTGAGGTATGAGTAAAACAAGATTGAGCAAAACTTTGATAATCTGTACACAAATTTCAGACGAGAATATGCCTTTTTTACAACTGATTCTATAAGAGATGAAAATGAAATTGCGCTAGCCAACTCAATGCCTAAATAACACTGGCTCTTTTCTCTTGATTACTCGATTATTGTGTGTCACTTTGAATTCAAATGACTTTTTAGAACTACCTTTAAAACAAAACAAAATGCTTTCTGTTTTGCCCAAGTGTAAAGAAAGCTTATTATCAGTCATCCAATCGACACACGTAAACAGCTGTTCACCGAGCTTTTCCTCAAGATATTTTGGATTAGGTCTCTCAATCAATCAATGGCCGCATTATATTCACGATGTAATAGATCAACATAGTTAAGAATAATACGTACCTATGGTACTCTCCATGTATAACGGAAGAACGCTGAGGTTCCTAAGCTGTAAATGAGGGTTAATGTCGTTCAGACGGCTTGGCATGGCATCAAATAGGTAAACTGATTTACAGACATATCCCTGAAAATAGGAATATTCGTTGATGCGTGATGCGTAATCGATGATGCGCGATGTTTTTATCATAATTCGGTGAATTTTCTCGAAAGACTTACCTTGGGTGGATTAATCAATAGAAACTGTACAGAGACTGCACTTATATAAGTATAACTGCATATTTTATTACTTTAAACACAAATCATAACTTTAAGCTAATCTTAAAGTTCGAGTGAAAACAGATCATTATTAAAAATTAGCAAACACTGATCTGATCGATTCCTTAATGGCTAAGTCCACTCCAAAAATAACTTGCTCTTCCATAGATGCAGAAACACATGAGAAACAGAGCGAAACAAGTTTGAGTAAAGTCGGATAACTAATAAGGAAGTTATGATTTTTTTTTAAAGTATGACAAACTATGGAACTTAGAAAATGACTACACAAATTGCTAATTTGGTAATCAGTTTGTGACGTCATTGCCTCACTATTTATCAATTTCATTATATATTCTTATTTCGTTATTTTCCCTTTTTATCCTCCAAAACTTGATTTCCCCATGCCTTTGCCCAGGTTATTTGATTTGTATCATATTTTGACTGAAGAATTGATACTATTTTATGAATTTGTATATTCATAATCATTGATTTATACATAAATAATTAATCAAAATTCACATTTTTCAGGACTTAACTGAAAAAATAATTACGCTATATCAGTGCATCCACACAAAAAACATATTACTACCAATATAGCTTGGATGCTGGTGTGAGGAAATAAGATATTGAAAGCAGAGGCGGCGGAGCGATTTCCAAAGTGGGAGGGCACCAACAAAAAAGGGCATTTTCTGGGGGAAAAGGGCACCTTCAAAGGATTTTTTTTTAAATAGACATTGGTATATACCCCAATATTGTGATTACATTATCGGGGATGATTTCAATATTTGTTTCTCTTTATACATCATATAGGATATTGTTTAAGTATCATACTTTGCAGTTGGGTGTGGTGGTCTAAAAATTCATTTGCGAGCGAGCAAAGCGAGCGAGCAATTTATGTTAAGATTTGTGAGGCCGCAGTGCGAAACATTACATCTCATACAGAGGAAAAACCCAATCCTGATGGGGTTATAAGCACATTCTCATAACGGAAGACTGAAAAGATCTTTGATATTAAAGTTACATAATTATAACATCTATAACTACTAGCGAGCGTAGCGAGCGAGCTTTGGGGGAAATTTATTTTAGTCGCTTGAAATTAGGGGCACGTTTAATGATGAGAGGAAAAGGGGACACTTATCGAAAGGGTTAAGAGACTTATTAAAAAAGAAAAGGAGCACGTGTCAAAGTACAAAGGCTAATTATCAGAGGTGAAAATGGGGCACTTCTTACACCTAAAAAAAGAGGCATGCACCAGGAATGAAAAGGAAATGGGCATTTGTCGACGGAAAAGAGGCACCCATCAGATTTTGATAGGGGACATTTCTAAGAAGTGAAAAGGGGCATTTATGAAAAAGGGATAGGTTCTTTATTAGAAAGGAAATTGGGCACATATCATTGTTTAAACGGTAATGAGAAGGGGAAGTGGCTCTTATTAAGAGAAAAAGAGACACATGTTAAAATAAACGGGGCACTTATCAACGACGAAAAGTGGTAATTATGAGAAGGAGAAAGGGCACTTATAAGGAAAAGGGGCATTATTAGGAAGGAAAAGGGGAACGTGTCAAAATAAAAGGGGCATTTATAACAGATGAAAAGAGCACTAAGTCTTATCAGGAGGGGAAGGGGTACTTGTCAAAGTAAAACGAGTATCTCTCAGAATTGAATAGGGTCATTTACAAGAGATGAAAAGGGGCACTCATGAGAATGAAAAGGAACTATTTTCATAGATGAAAAGGCGCATTTGTGAAAAGGAGAAGGGGCTCTTTTTTAAATGGGGGCATTTATTAAAAAGGAAAGGGGGCACATGTGAAAATATAAGGTGCGTTTATCCAAGTTAAAAAGGGGTAGATATTAAAAAGAGAAGGGGGAACTTTTTACAAATGAAAAGGGAAACTTGTCAAAGCAAAAGGGGAACCTCTCAGATTTGAATAGGGCAATTATTAGAGGTGAAGGAGGCGCTTATCAAAAGTGAAAAGGGCACTTCTCGTACCTATAAAGGGGAACTTACTAGAGATTAAAAAAGGCACTTATGAGAATGGAAAATGGACACTTATTGCAAAGGAAAATGGGAACTTGTCAAAGGAAAAGGGGTACGCGTCAAAATAAAAGGGGCACTTATCAGAGGTAGAAATGGGAAGGGGCACTTTTACAAATTAATAGGGGCACTTTTCCTATGTAAAAGGGGCACTTGTCAAAGTAAAAGGGGCACTTTTCCTATGCAAAAAGGGGCACTTTTAGGGTACTTGGAAAAGTGGGAGGGCACTGTGCCTCCATGCCTCCCCCCTGGAGTACCGCCTTTGATTGAAAGGGCAAAATTGAAAATTAATATTATCAATATAGGACCATTTATGCTGGAATCTGGTGTTGAATTGTAGTATATTTTATTAATTTAAATTGATGCTGATATATGCTGTCAATGCTGGAGTGACATAGCAGCCATACTATTACTATACTATCCACCGTTTTATTGTAAATAATAGACATCATTCACTGTTTTGAATTACTTCATGCACTGTCACTATGCCAGCACGTTGCACAGACATCCCAGTTTGGCTGTATGATAGCTGCCATCGGGATTATCTCTACAAGTAACATGTAGTGGTATATTTGAAGTACCTTGAACTCTTAATCTTATTAACTGCTTTCTTGTCTTGGAGTTTACTTAGGCCTATTCACTCTTCATCTTGGACAAACCAGTTTCTACTTAAAAGGATTATCTTTTGATGTGTTCTGCGTCCTTTTGTGCTCATCTCTTTGTACTTGAAAGAGGCTGGCTTTTTTATGTTCATTTATTCATTCATTCATTCAAAATGGTTTATTTCTAATAAAACTTCATCGCGGCGGTTAACCGAATTACAAAAGTTTACAAACAAAATTAATAACACATAAAGTATTATATAACATTGCATAACATGATATATTGAAACTGAAAAACAAATCAGTATAAAAACGAGAAATATAGCTTATTGCAACATATGAATACGTTACCATGATACATGGAATGGGGAACTTAAATTCGGCTGTCTTCCCCGTCACCTTGGTCCCATCTGGATGTCATCGTACTATAATACGATGGCTACACGATGGCATTGCAAGGGCTTCACGTAGTCGTGTTGCCTTCCGAAGACATTCTGGAGGCTTCTTGTTTTCTTCGTATTGTCTTCGTGAGGCGATTAATGCCCGATGGCACCGATGATCACACGAAGTCATTACGGAGATGACACGATTTGACAAGATGCTCTCACGATGGCCTTACGAAGGGCAACATGGACACACGAATACAAACCGAAAGCGAACCTTCGCAATGTCTTCGGGCAATTCTTTGGCACGCCAAAGATTTTGCCATCGCTCACGAAGTTACTGCCGGAGCCTGAAAATCCACCGGCGGTCATACGCTTGCCCAAAATGCCCTCATGAATGGCCCGATATAGCCCGATGTGTTTACGATCAGAGCCGAATTTGAAATTTTCCTTCATCGTGTGTCCATATTATGTCAACTTCGGGACAGTGTGACGCGGGCATAAATAACAATCGTTTTGTTTAAATTATATCTTAAAGTAAGTTTTAAAAAAGAAAACATTTTCAACATTGGAGCAAAGTAATTAAGTACTTTTATTCAAATATTTTCGTTAAATATCTATTTAATATTTTAATACCATCTTAGTTATACATTTGGCCTGTCGCTTCAGAATTCTCAAGCACGATTTCGGTGCAATCCCTATCTTATATCTCATAATTGCGCTTTTAATGAGAAATTCACAACGACATGATGGACCTTGAACTGTAAACACTGTTGAAATGTTAATGTTTACCTACTCATTGAAAGAAATGATAACGTTCTGAAGTAACTTGATAACAACGCCTTGAAACAGTTTATAAATTGACATTTTACTTCTATTTACTTTTTTTCTCTATTTTGTCTCTTTCTTGTTATTCTATTTGCTTGCTAACGACTCATATGACAATAGTAATACTTCAAATATTTGTTTGTTTGGTCTCTCAGACTTGTCATGACATGAAGTAAAACTATGTTAAAAAAATCATCACTATTTAAACATTTGTGTTATGGTATCAATGCAAGGGTGGTGGCCCGGAGGGTTACATGTGGCCGATGTATCTTCTTACCCTTTCTTTCTGATACCACGCCCCTTTAGCGATAAAGAAGTGGGCAAACACTTTCATTATTCTGACAGGGAGGGCCCTTTTGACGAACTGCGACGAATTGATTTTCTTGACTATGCCATGTCACCGTAAAGTGCAAGTACAGGCTCTTTGTCCCAAACGTCACAGACCACATTTAAGGTTTCAGTTTTGTTAAGTTTATAACCATACTTGAGCTTTTGTCACCCCTACATGTAATTAAGAAGTGGAAAGACATAGTTGATATTAATATATGTCCAGAACTCCGTCTTCAATAATTGGTGAAGTACGGGACATCTAATGCAAAAATATTTAAGACCTGCCCTTTGATATTTTATTGAAAAAGATGACTAATATCTACTATATTCATGACCAAATTCCCTATAAATGAATTTCATTTTATATCGTCATAGACGAATTTGCATGACGGATAGAGGCAAAAGTAATTAACTTGGAGAGGGACAAATGACCACCTAATACCATTACGAAAGGAAGAATTGTTTTCAGGTAAATAGGCTTTAGATTCCACGTTTTAACCGTAAATATCTTGATATCTACAGAGCTTTAAACCAAAAGCACATCTATAGCAGCACAACATTCGAAGTCAACCGGCAAACGATTTGGCCCTAATTCACAAAGGAGGTTTGTCGACAAACCTCCTTTTGTTTCGCCAAACCTCCTTTTGTTTTTTTACAAACCAGCTTTGTAAAAAAACGCGTAAAAACGCGTCATATGACGTACGAAAACCAAGGTTTGTTAACAAACCTCCAGACTTTTCCAGCCATCATTAATATGAGTGCCCCTTTATAAATGAACGACCTTACCTCTGAATATCCAACCTGGTGCACTTTGTACACACACTTCCTCATCTTCAATGATATCTTTTAATTTGTCCTTTCAAAATAAACATGTGTAAACACATGCAAGTCTGAACAAGCTAGCATGTGATTATTTGAAAGAACATATAGGTTCTCTCTCGAATGAATACATATATATATATTATTTACTTTAACGAGCTGTGGTAGTATTTGGAAAAAGGTACAATGGCAGGAATAATAGAAGAGTGGCAACTAATTGAAACCATCCAAACAAGCAGAGGCTCCGGTCATCACCTCATTGGGTCAGTAGGTGGACAGACTATGGCTCTTAATGACATTCGGACTGGTCATATTTTTGCCAGCAACTTGGCAAATAAAGAATTAATTCGAGTGATTAGTACGACAAGGGGTGCAGCGCGTATGAACGAACTCATCATATACCGCTGTGTCTCTCTAGGAAGACTTGGATCGGAAGGCCACTTAGTCGCATGTGGCACCCGTAATGGACAGATCATAATCATCAAAAACTTCAGGCAATGCGAATGAGAAGTCATCCACGAAATTCAAATTGGCAGATCGTCAAACTGCGAGTATTTTGCTAACTGTCACTACAGATGGTACACTAATGGCAGCTGCCTATGGTTCATCTAACATCCATCTGATCAACCCAAATGATTGGAGCGTTATAGAGAGAGGAGCTGATCCTGCTTGGGCTGTGATAATTCATGAGATGCATGCCAATGCAGATGGACATATTTCCAGGATATCTGCATCTCGAATGTTTCTGGAGCCATCGTCCATACCCTACACCTGCACGACAAGGATGTGAATGGCATCACCGTAAACAAGGCAAATAATTCCATTTAAGTCTTGTACATGACCGCGTCCATGATGACTTTGCTGTTGATGTCTTTTAATCAAGTGGAGAGTTATCTGCGCAAAGGATCTTGAGTTACTTGATACCTGAGGGGCTCAAGCAGCGGTACGAAAATACACCATGGGTGAAATGAAATTATAACAGGAGAAGAAGAAGAAGAAGCATGCGGACTTTTATTTTAAACACACTTTCATAGTGACATTTACTATGTCTTCGTATACTTGCTAAACCATAAAGTTACCAAGAAACCATCTTGCTGCCCGAAATGGGCGAATATTTTCAAATGATGTTAATTTTAAAGATTCACGTACAACTATGTTTTTAAAACATGTTTTTTAAGCAGTTTATTAAGATTTAGACTTTATTCCGCGTAAGCTGCTTCCCATATTCTGAAAACATCCAACTAAGTGTTGGCATGACTCGCTTTAATTCTTGGTTAAAGATTCGAGATTTGAGATTCAAGATTCAGGATTCAAGATTCGAGATTCGAGATTCAAGATTCAAGATTCAAGATTCAAGATTCAAGATTCAAGATTCAATATTCAAGATTCAAGATTCAAGATTCAATATTCATCATTCATCATTTAGGATTCCAGATTTAAGACAAGTCGTATATCTCTCGTCTTCATAGCTGCTCAACAGAGGGATACCAACAGGTCTTTTCAAAACGACACATTTTACTCTTCAACTTCTGTGATCTGCTCACATGCTTCTCAATCACAATCACTTCATTATATTTCATTTTTCCCTTTTACCTCATTTATTTGGTGAACAAACACCGAAAACAAAAACAATTTTTTGTTCTCATGTAACATGAGTTCATTCCATATTAATAAATTTCCCTTTCCTCAATTCCTCTAAATGGCGCGTAAGCAGGAATTTGCAACGAAATGATATATTAAGTTTGGCACATGGTATTAAGGAACGCCTTCAATCTCGAATTAGGAAGCCTAGTTTCGAAAGAGGCTTTTGTCAAAACAACGAATTTGTTCAATTCCGATGTTAGAATGTTGGGACATTTCTTGGTGGGACAACATTGAGCAAACCACACTATCGAATGGGTTCGCAGAGTTTCCCTGCACGTTGCAGAGGAGCATCGCAAAGATGGGGAAGCATGACCACTCGAAAATGTGCCTTGCTCAAGCTTATAATACGCATACAAATTCATACTTTGTAAACATTGTTGGTTCAGATGTCGCCATTAAGGGTCGATAAGAACGTCATACTCTTGATTAAGGTAACGTACATGTGAAATGTTTAAGACGATTTGGTCTGGCTGTATATCATGTGAAAAACTCCCCATAAAAGCAAACATGTAAAGACATGAATATATAGCTTAAACAATGGGCGTTTAAAAACAAAAATGAATGTTTAAACAATCTAATTATTGATCAAAGGTTACATCGAATCAATAACTTAATTCGATTATTGTGTAAGATAAGAAAGTAGATATGAAAAATTGGATTTAAAAACAAACAGTGACAGTGTTATTATTACTATAAAGCCATTGTTATTCCAATAGGAATATTTGCAAACCTGTAAACGAGAAAAATAAATATCACACAAATTGAAATATAAGGGAATACATGTTCGCTCAAATGGAAACGGTTAAAATCGATATTTATAGTAACATTGATAATCATTACAATAATGATAACATTGAGGTCCTGAAAATAGCACCGTATTATAATATTATATCTTCCAAAGTGTACTGCCCTGCTTTTAAACAGTTCAGGCATGTATAAAGTCAGAAGCTTGAGAGAAACATATGTCATATTTAGTAGATAATGTTGATATTTTGGCTATTAAATATTGCAGAACTTGGATTTTTGATTGTGATCATTCTCAACAACTGATAAATGATAATTAAAAATTAAAAAATTCTGTGGTTGGGTTTAATGTGTGGTGTGGTAATTTCTTTCCGATATTTCATACCTTGTACAGCATTCAAGATTTTCCAGATTTTACACATGATCATGTTTTTATTACGATCAGCGATAAATACTTGGTCATACCCAGAATTAAAAATGCATAGTGCAAAAACGGGAGGGAGAAAACCTGAAAGAGCAGAAGCTAAACAAGGAAAGAGGGAGAGAGGTAGAGTGAAAAAGAAAGAGAAAGAATCGAAATAAAAAATATTAATATAATATTACGCTATAAATAATATGTTATGATTTGTGTTATCTGCATTAGTATGCTGACGTCTGCACAATTATTATTCAGCATGTCCAAACAACAAATTTTACTTAGAACTTGATTTTAAAAGCTAAGCAAATATTTGTAATAATCTCAATAAATCAAAGCAAAGAAAGGTATTTATATTCCATTCATAAAATATGGACTAAAGAGTTCGGGGTTCGAACCCCTGCCATGACAATAACACCCTTAGTCAGACATTGATCCACACGGCTGGTATAGCATGGACCTATTACGGATGGACATTCAACGTGATTCTTTCTTTGATCCAATGATAGTCGCCGCCTTCTGATTATGTGCATCTTTATGAGAACATTCAGCTGTTTTAACAATAACGAGTGCGTAAGCATTTTCGGTCATTGACAAAGGAGCAGTTTCCCTCTCTTGGGTTTTGTTTGGATGGTGTGCTCTGTAAGAGTGTGTCTTAAATAAAAGCACCCCCAATGGGGAGCAGCAAAGTTGAAAAGCAGACGTTTTTGGTGTTATGAAATGTGATATTACTGATTCGCAAACTTTCGCACACACCTATGACTAGGTATAGCACACCAAAAATAAGTACAACAAACACATGTTATTTGATGATTGCAAATGATCAAGCTTTATAAAAGCTTCAAAAAAAAAACTGAATTGAAATCGGTCAATGTGTTGTGATTTTATACCATTTTTTTTGATATCGCAAAATTACCAAAAAAAAACCTGCCAGAATATGCGCATATGTAATCAAATCAAAACCGAACATGATACATCAATGAAACCTATGTATATCAGACAGGTCTGGAAATATATATTTTTTGAAGAAAAAAGAAATTATGAATATTCATCAAATATGCAAATAATGTCTTTTCAGCTTATTATATATATAGGAAAGTCAAACTGTTAATTTTGTTGTCATTTTTTAAATTATATATTTATAGATCATATTTATACCAAATATTAACATTAAATTCCAAATATTTTTGCAATGCCAATAAAAAATGGCGATGGAAATTACTTGGATCACCGTTACAGCTATATCACAAATTATCCAGAAAAACCGATCAAATGATAAGAATTTGCAGACTTTCAGCTACATCACAGTATATTTTCTTTAAAAAAAATGTCAGATTTGAGGATTTATGACGATTTACCGAGAAACCATTCACAGGCCATAAAATTCCACAGGGACTGAATTTCAGAGAAAAACAAAATTTGGTTACCCCGGTACAATTGTGGCTACCTTGAGTGTAAATAACAAATTTATTCAATGAGTAAAACACATGAGGATATTGCATTTTTGTAAGGGAGTTTTATACATTGAGGTGCATTTTCACCACGCAGAATAACAGTCAATGGGCGATCAGCGGGCCATTTCACACATTGCTGAAAAGACAATATTCTAATTCAATAATTTAACATATTTCCCACATGCCTATAACAATGAAACTACACAGAATTGTAGTTGTTGTTGTTGTTGTTGTTGCGGTTAATAGCGTTTCCATCGTCATTCGATGATTTCCGCCAGGCAATGTGAGAGGGCGTACGTAGTTACTGGTCCTCTCTTAATACTTTTACTGTTGGATCGACGATAGCCTAGTGGCGTTGTGTTGTGCAATTAACAATGTCAGTAAATTGTTAGTAGTTATTTTCTGTATTGTTATTCGGCTTGTTATTTTAAAGAATTCATTAGGAAAGAAAGGATGAAGTGGTTGAATATTAGTTACGATCAGTTCATTACGTTAGGACGTTAGTTTAAAACCTCTCTCCGTTAAAGGTATGCTTGAAAGATATGTGAAATACAAATTTAAAAATATGGTTAAGTTTTTTTTTAATAAATTTCCGAAAATTGCTATTTCTACCAACTGACTGCTGTTGTGTGTGTGTGTGTGTGTGTGTGTATGTGTGTGTGCATGGGCAGTGTGATCACCATACTATGACCTTATAACACAATTAGAAGGCCATGATCTGTATCAGCCCTGTGCGTTGTAACTCTGGAATATTATGAGGAATTAGGGGGAAACGGAATTTTAAATCACAACCAAAAAATCCAAAAATAACCTGTATCTGGTAATATCAAGATATCCAAAAAGGGGGACTTGCAGATTGAAATCATATCTAATATGTGTCTATTATTATAAAGTTGGTAAGATGCAATATTTCGCTGCTATTTTGTATGGGGTGAGCAATCACCACCCCCCTCGTAATTTTCCTTCTGTTGTTTATCTTCGAATTATCCTCTATTTCAGAATGTTCCTTCATTGTTTTAATTGATGTAATAAACATTTATTTATGTATTTTGTTATATTTGAAACCCATCTTCAATGGTTTCAAGACTCAGGGGAAACTGCATGGCTTGCTAAAAGGTAAGGTAAATTAATCGCCCTTTTTTAAATGGAAATCTGAACTCTGACACTTTTTTTTCATCCGTTTTTAACATTGGTCGCCGTTTTTACACTGCTCTGTATTTATTCTGTACTATGTTGGCTGATTTGTGAACCTGTGCTGGAAAATTTGCTGTCCCTTTATCCCTTTTTGGGGGTTTTACTTACATGTCCAGTGGTAAAGAATATTCATTTCATTCGTCGTTACCGCTGATTTGAACTGTGATTAGATGTACTCTGCATTAATCGTGTAAAGTAGACAAAACATGTTAACATAAAAATTAACGCCAATACGTCCGTCCTTGCATTTTCATTACTTGTGTTTTTGTTAAAACTTAAATATTCAGGAGTTGCAGCATGCTAAGGTCTTGCTCTTCAGTTTCCACAATTCCGCCCTCACACGCCTGTTGAGTAAAGCATATATGAGCGGATCGAAGAGGGCGTTACAGTATCCCAGCCACATCGTCAAAACACCAAACCAGTGACCCTCCCCCTCACTGACCCGGATGTAGTTTGAGTGATACAGCAAGTAAGGAGTCCAACAGATGATCGTCGTGAAAACAAGCAGTGCACCTGAAGTCAAGGAATAAGAGGGATATATAGGAGATGCCAATGTAAACGGACAGTTAAAATTGAGACTATACTAGCTTTCAATATCCAATGATAAAAATGACGTTGTATACGACATGTCTTTCACTTGCGCTAAATCCTACGCTAATGTAATTCGCGGATCGGCCAGTAATTCAAAAGAATATACATGTTGCACTGTTAATTCAATTTGTTGACCGTACCAATCTCAAATAGCGCACCAAAGTCCCGTAGCTCACGCAGCCCTACGCCAGCCACCATGTGACATCCTTTTAAGGCACTGATATGCCTTAAAAGGACGTTACACGTAGCAGTCCATTTGTCGACGTGCAAATCTAATGATAGTTGTTAAGTTCATTGCTAGATAAGTCATACCTCAATAAACACCGAACGTGCATAAATCTATGAGACGCGCATAAAAATTACCACCTAAGCTAGACTGTAGTGTGAAACCAAAACTAAAATGAAACCTCTTTATCATTTCTGACACGTTGATTGTGCTAATTCGTCCTTGTTTTCACGAAGTGACGGTAGTGAGGAAAATCGTAACGCAAAGTGAATGCAATTTTGTTTCACTACCGTCACTTCGTGAAAACAGCGACGAATTGTGTTATTAACAGCGCCAATCAAAGATGTGGAGGGTATTGACCACACACAAATAATTTTAAAGCAGTATTTGTCCTTTTAAACTCTTTGTACATTGTCACTCTCGTATGGCACGTCCGAGCCCGCGTCAGTAGTTAACACAGTTTTACGTCACCTATGCAACGCCTCGTGTGCAATGTGCAAACAATCAAACTACCTACCCACGAGAATGACGCGTTTGTGGGCTACATGCCGCTGACGCCGACGTTTCATCTTGATCTTCTTGTCCGTTGCCGTTGCGTTGACGTTCATGACGCTGTGTGCCTCCGTGCTGGCGCTGATGTTTCCGTCGTCTTCAGCTGAATCCGACAGTCGTCTCATTGGTGCTGGTTGGGGAAGCGTTATTCGTGTTTCTGATTCCTAATCAAGAGGGTGTGATTGTCATTATTTTTTAGCTGGCCATTGATTCAAACATGCATTTGTGTTCGATATACATGCATATAAATCAATGAGTAGAACGCACTGAATATAAAGAAGTTTGACATTAAAGGGAGTGTATCATGACGAGACTATGTGTCTTTCCCGTGGCCCTACCCAGGGCCACGAACGACGCGACCGCAGCATTCACGTTCGTGCAACATACGCAAAACCGAAGAGTGAGGAGAACTTCGGTCTGTTTCGCGAACGCTAGCGCGCTGACCCAGTTAATCAAGTCCATTCGTTTACATGCAGTTGTCCAAAAGAAGACGCAGATGGCGTTAACCAGTATTTGCCATGATACACTCCCTTTAAAGTTCGTACCTAGCAGAAACAAGCTGAATCATTTAGAATTCAATACAGAGGTATACCTCGTATACTGTAGGCCACGATTATGACCCAATTATAACTTCTCTCATATATAATTTACATCTTGCCCCCTCCCCGTCATTTGTAATGCATTTATTTTATATTAAAAGTAGGCAGTGGTACTTACAGATCATATATATATATATATATATATACGTATATATATATATATATCACAATACAGCATACACGGCCCAGGATTATGATACATATTAACATATCAGAAATATTAAGTACCTGGAAATAAATTAAAGATAAGTGATGTTTATATCATATGAGAATGATGTGGTAAGTGACATGGAGTATATTTATAGCGTCAGTATAGACTACAGTAGTGAAATGATTTCGAAAGGCAAGAAATTTCTCAGAGGAAAGTAAAGAGGAAAGATGGGGAAAGCGAAAAAGAACGAAGACTAAAAGGAAAGGGTATGTGAAGTAAAGAGCAGAATTCCGCCTAAACAGGAAAGATGATTGCAGTCATAGAAAATAGGCGAGATACTAGCAATCAGAGAGAAGATAATACTCCGATCAAATTAATGAGAATGATAAAATTGTCGATACTTCAACTGTTATTACTAATTATTACAGCTAATGATCATGTTATTGTTAATTAAAACACCTTATATTCTAATCATAGCTGCATAGATATATTAATACAGTGTGCAGTCTTTTATGTCGTACTGAAACCAAATCTAATTTATCTTTCCTATCGAAAGCTGTCTCTTATTCAATACAGTAAAATGGTCATTGAAAGACCACCAATAACAATTTCCCAACTGGAATAAGTGCGCTTAGTTGAATAAAGAACGTATATCTAGATAACTAACTATTCAGCTTAGAATATCATAAGTCAAGAAAACAAATGACTGGGTGTGCAACTACGGAAATATGTAAGGACGAAATGTTAAAGATCTATACCATTAGGAAGGGAAAGAAGAGAAGGCAAATTGTAAAAGGGAGTGAAAGAGAGGGGGGATAGAAAAAAAGGATTTATAGTAGGCAATGTTAGGACACTCACTTCACCTGAGTCCATCACACTTCTATTCGGCACATTCGACAGCGACCTCAACGTGGACATCGATGAAGACAGCTGGTGACGTTGAAGACTCAAGCCCTCCTTCCGAATGAAGTACGCGATGATGACGTATATGGCGATCAGACCTGGGATGGTTACTCCTAAATATAAAACGCTGCTGATGATGCGGAACATATCTATTCCCCAGATACGAGTGCAGTGTTTCGTACTTTGGTCGTATTCGTAGTCTATCACTACACCGGCCGATGCGATGGACGCGATGATTATTCCTACGAGCCAGGACACGACAATCATGACGAAGACACGACGTCGATTTGGACGGAAACGCTGGGATAAAACGACGATAAGGAAACGGTCAGTGGCGATGAAGAGAATGACGGGGAAGTTTGTGTAGGAGAACATGGTGGAGAAGAATCCGTTCGCCTGAAGGTGGAAATACCAAAGTTTAATCTTACGTTTATTAGGCCCACTGCATACTATACAAATCTCCTTCGATCCGATTTTCAAACAAATAACAATTATTTTAGATATGAGAATCCCAACTAAAATTATCTCCGTGCTTTATGTTCTAAATAATAATAAAAATACTAACAATCGGAATTGTAGTGCATTCAACCCTATGTCAACCGGGGGGGGGGGGGGGTCAATTCGACCCCACCCTGTAGTAATTTAGCGACTACTCCGGAACCGCGTCAGATTATGAAGTTTTCCTTTCATGACTTTTTTTACTTTCGAGTCTTACACATCTTTAAAAAAAACTTTTTTCTTTGCATGTCAGTCAGGAAATCGCTCATTTTTTGTGATTTGTGTACAATACATATGGAAATACCATTTTTCCTAGAAAGAGATAAAACATTGGTTATTTGGTCTTATTAAAAGTTTAGGTGTTTGTTTGGGGGTCAAAATAGTAGAATTGTAGTAAGAAATTAAATAAAACAACAGAAACAATAACATATATATGTTAAAAAAACAATGAAATACATGAAGAAATTATTGAAACAACTTATAACATAAGGAATAACCTGTCTCTTCCATTTTTTGGGTCGTATTATTATTCCAAATGGTCTAACGAATATGTAATGTATAAGTAATGAAAAAGAATGCTCAAATATAAAGAATATATGATTTATGGGTAAAAATATGAATGTTAGGACCTTATTTGCATAAATTACCTTAAATATGCAAATGAGTAATTTGTTCAAACAATTGAAATTACCATAGTATTTTATACACTTCAATTGGCCTCCATGCAAATTTTCGCGGCGAGATCTTAGGGGAGTAAATTGACCCCACCCCCCCCCCCCCCCCCCCCCCTTGGTAAAAACCTGGTCTGAAATAGCCCGGTTAAGATAGGGTTAAGCCCCCTTGTATTCTATTTTTTATTAAAACATAATGACCATTCAGATCCTCGATCATTCGAATTTTGCAATATGAATGTTCATATCAAATGCTATTGTAAATTTAACTATTTTAACTATAAGCGGATCGTAGGCAGATCGTAAAGTGTTCGGTGGGCTTTAGTTAATTACCACTTCTTAATTAATTCTTTTATAACGAGGACTTTTACTTAACATTAAACAGAGCATGGTGACGGTAAAGAGTCCGATAAGTGGAATAAACTTGAAATGGCAAGTGTGGGGGCCCTTGTCTTCTTGAATACATTGAGTCTTAATAAACAATGAAACAGAGATAACCTATACGAGGAAAATGACAGATAACGATGAAATATATTCACGTATAAAAATAAATCTACGTGAAATTGAGCCCACGTTTTGCCCATTTTAAGTTAGATGGCGCCTATAGGAGACGTAGAGATATGTAAAGGTGTCGTGGTCTGAGAGATACGTCACCAGACTTTTGATCACATGGATCGTGGTCCGAGTTCGCTGCGGCACTAAATTGGCAAGACATTTTTTTCCGTAGGATGTAAGGATGTAAAGGCTAATACCGGGATAATGAGCGATGGCGCCAACTGTATGGGAGGTGGAGCCCATTTCGTATGGGATGATGCCGATTTCATGGCTGTAAATGGCGCCAATTTTTGTGGGAGATGGTGTGGTTTTCTATGAGAGATGTAGCAACAATTTCATATGAGATGGCGGCGATTTAGATTGAGCAGCCCATGATTGGTTGTGGCGTCCCGACGCCATCCCCTCTGGATCAGTAATATGCCAGTGTAAGGAATTTGTACGTAGGTCTAAAGAATCCTAGGCCTATGCGATACCTATGGTCAATAAACTCACTTTGCATACTCCATCATGTGTTGTTAAGAAATGTCCACTATCAAAGACAGATACCAGTGAGAACGTCATACTGGTAAGCGCTACACCCAGATCCGCAAAAGATAGGTTGAGGACCAACATGTTATGATGGTTCTGTCTCAGACTACGTACACGTAGGATGGTGGTGATGACGAGGATGTTGAAGAGTATTGCTCCCAGCATGATGATAATGAGACTGTTCGATGGAGGAGAGAGGGGTGGAGCAATAAAGAGGGTTACAGATTAAAATAATAGAGAGAAGATAGAGGGATGAAGCAGGGAGAGAAAAAAAAGGCGCATTCGGAGAGGGAAATATTGGGGGTGAAGGAACAGAGATAGGGCGAGACAGCAAAACAAGGAGAAAGAGAGGGAGAGAGAGAGAGAGAGAGAGAGGGAGATATAGAGAGAGAGAGATAGAGAGAGAGAGGGATTGAGGGAGAGAGAGAGAGAGGGAGAGAGAGAGAGAGAGAAGAGGAGAGGAGAGAGAGAGAGGAAAATCGAAGTTTTAAAAGTGAAAACATCATTATGCATTACAGACAGACGAGAGAGAAACAATCTCGGCACTTAACATAACAAATCATACATTGTACTGATGAAATGTTAGAAACAAGGAACGATTCATTTCTACTATCACTTGCATACTCAAATTCAATGCACATAATGTCTACAAAATAAAGAAAATACGATACCTTGAAGACTCTAGCACAAGTTGAACTGTCGATATTGTCTTGTTCTTTCCAACAAGGGAGAAATTTGAATAATCCATAGTAAACATTATCATCATTTCTGGAGTCGAAAATATGGGTCCCTTATCCCCGCAGACCAATAGTTATCTGGATGTAGTACTAATAATAATAGTGGGTTCTTGTTTAGCACTCGAAAGCAAAATGATTGACGGGTTTCATAAGACTAAATTTAAGTTTTAGTTATCAATCTCAATAGAAGTTCGAAAGTGCCATTAAGCATTGACAGTATAATTGTTGTTATTAGATATCAACGTGTTATATTCTCTTCCTCGTTTTATTAATAAACTGTATGGAGTATAAATAATGTATGCGTACAGATTAGTAGTGCTATTATTTATGACGACCACATTTTTTTATCCTGCTCATTTTATATCATTCTGGAGATGCCGGTCCATCTTCTCCCCCCCCCCCCCCCCTTTCCACGTTCTGAAATGTATCATGCCGCCCATGCTTCTTTTTCGTTAACTTCAACAACTGAAGTCCGCGTCATGCCTTTATCAAGCGGTTTTTTACCGAAATAAAAAGATATTCGATCATAAACATTATGCCCTTCAGAAATACAAATGTTCCCCCCCCCCCCCTCCACCACACACGCGCGCACACAAACAATAACTCTATACAAGGGCTTCTCAAAGTCCGGATCGCAAGGCACGCCAATCCGGACCACACGGGACAGAGTTTAACATTTCCTTAATTTAAAAGAGAATGAAAATCAAAAAATAATAATTGTGCATTCGAAAAATATATTATGAGTCATTTGAAATCACTAAAAAAATCTCAGATCTTGATCATCATTTTTTTTTGAAAAATCAAATTATAAAAGATCATCTCATCACGATCCTACCGGTATCTGGCTGCCGCCATTTTTTGTCTTCATCGAAGATTGTGACGTAAAGTGCGCTATAGATGGGCGTATGGGCGTATGTTTGGCCAATTGTAACAATCATGCTCTGCCAACCAATTTGTATAAATGCATGTTTTATCAGATCTTCAAAAAAACATATTATTTTATTTTTAATTGAAAATATTAATTTTTATGTGGATATTTATATTTTTGTCATATTAAAACAGAATAAAACAGAGATTCATACATTTTCAAATTGGTTGGCAAAGCACGAACGCACACGTATGTCTAGTTAGGATATTTTACATTTTTAAAACCGTTATCACCGATCTTTGTGAGGGTTCGATGTGCCTGTAGATCCCGTACTATCGCAGATGTATTTCAATCATCAAAACAAAAATAGAAATCATAGTTTCGTACTGGTGGTGTATCACTATCAATTATTATGGATGGTCAGCAGCTATACCGTATATGCATTCGGACCGGTATTAACGGTTCAGGAAATGAGAATAGCTCTAGGCTTATCCTCACGTAGTCAACTTCGGAAACTTGGTCACTGTAGAGGCCGTGGTACTGGCGGAGTACAGCTCCCTTCAGAACTGTTAAAGCAGACGATAACCGTCTTCTTATTTTGGAAACTTTAGTGAATATACATATATACATGTCATGATCGTAAACTCAGGGGTTTTGAGTTTTAAAACTCACACATCCCTGGTAAACTTAAAGGCCCACTGCACTACTTGTAGCTACTTGCGCCCTCTATCTAACAAACAATGACTAATCGGTGACCACTGGTCCCCCAAGATCCTCTTTTCCTTATGTTAACTGAGAGCTGAGTTGCTGAGATAACCACCTGTCCAGTGACCTTGCAGGGCAGTCTAATCCCTCCTATAAACTACGGCAGATAAGCTTTAAGGAGAAGATTTTCTGAGTCTGAAACAAAATTGAGAAATAATTGAGTTGTGTCCGACTTCCAGCAATTGTACATTGTTCTACTTCATTTGTAGTATACGATTGACCGTAAGAATTTTTGGGTGAATGGCATTCCAATATTCAGGCGCGTACGCAGGGGGGGGGGGGGGGGGGGTGGGGGGTTAACCCCCCCCCCCCCCTTGGTATTTTTTTTTTTTTTAAATAAAAAAATTATACCAATGGCTGACCTAATAGGTTGACCTTACCCCCCCCCCCCCACACCCCAACGGAGTGTCCTCTTCCCCCCCCCCCCCCCCCGCTTACTTAGCGGCTGGCTGAGTCGTTGCGAGTAGTCGTAGTAGTCGTAGTCGTAGTTTGCTCATCATAGTGAACGTCTGTAAAATTGCGCCTGGTGGAATGCTACTCATGGGGGTGGAGATCGAATGTGTGTACCTTATGTGCGGGCAAGCCTAGATCTGATAATAGGGGCAATGATATATATTATTGTCATTAAGCACAAACGTGTAAATTGGATTTCGTTTACATATTATGAAATAATCAAAGTTCTATATACCTGTGAGAGAAGCAAAGTCCTCTTGTTATTAGAATAATATGCAAGTTCAAGGAGTTGGTTTTCTGGATTTCATATTGTCACAACCATTGTATTAAAAGAGGTACGATTATTAGAAATTTCATGGGCAACAGAGTATGCTTGAGCAATGCCAGAGAATCTAGAATTTAAGGATCCATGTTTTGTATGGGAATGATGTTAATGTTGTTTGTTTTAAAATAAACCCTTGCCAGTAAATCCTAAAATGTGAGAACCTAACGGCTAATTTTGTCTTACTCCCTCTCCCGTTTGGAAGTATCATGCGGCGCCTCATTCAAATTAATGAAATCACTACTTAAAAAGTATCAATCTCTTTAAAGTAGACCTAACGATTTGATTAATTTAAATCCGTATTTAAATTAACTGTTTGAACCGACAAATTCAGTATGTTACTCTGTATTTGAAGGGAATATAAAGTGATTTAAATGAATTAGTCCTCGCAAGTCAAAAACTTAAATACATCTATTCATACTCAGGAGTGTTATGGTCTTGCCAAGTTTTGCATTTTATATTTTCGAAACAAATCAAGAATTATGTGTGTAAAATGAAAGCAAAGTAAAACAAAGTTTCATTCCTACAGTAAATCTGACTGTGATAGTTTTTTTAGGCAAATCTATTCTTCGTGATCAGAATGATATGAAAAATGTCTCCCTCTGTCGTATCTGTATCAGTAGGCCTTTGCCTCTCTGTCCACGCCGTGTTCTGTTCTTCTGTTACTCTCACTCATCCCTCATCCCTCCCTCTCCTCTGAGAGAGAGAGAGAGAGAGATCTTCCTTTCTCGACTACCCTACCCGTTTTCCTCTCTCTCTCTCTCTCTCTCTCTGTCACTTTCTTAAGTTTATCTCATGTTCCATCGTTTTCCCTCCAAACTCTATATGAATATGAATTTGCCTCACTTACTTTAATTACCTCAATTACTTTACCTGCCCCTTTCATTTTTATCTTAATTTGTAGCAAATTTAGGTATCTATTAAAATACAGTGAAAGGGGAGGCGCGATAGCTCAGTCGGTAGAGCAGTGGTCTCGTAATCCGGTGACCCGGGTTCGAAAACCAAGTCGATGCGCTAGTGCCCTTTGGTAAGGCATTAATCCTTATTACCAGGTCCCTCGGAGAGGACCTAAAGGCGTCGGCCATCTGGTTGCTTACTTACAATCATGTATTGCTTTCTTAGCTGTCTGGTAAAATAACCACCACTATCACAAAGACCCTTTGGCGTAACTCGTGCCATTTAAGGGCCCCGTTTATATAACAAGTAAAACCTTGCCCTTAACTTTGGCATATTGACAAATGTTTACAAACTGGCGAAGGATACAAGGGACTTTACGTGGACAATAAAAATAACAAGGGAACTATTTAAAACTTACCCCTTTTAACACAAGTGTTTGAAAATGCATCTAAAGAGTTAAACTTGCAAGGTCGAGGGGGAATCTTGAATGTATTTAAAAAGGAAGCATAGCTGTGTGGCTAACGCTACCGTCCGCAGGCTAAGCTGGTGACAGGCTCAGATACCTGGACGAAATAATTATGACAAGAAATAGCTGTCGTGTTTACATTTTACGTTTGTTGGTACATTGGCTTCGGGTCGGTTCATCGAGGTAAAATTTGTCTGTCGCTTCTGAATTCCTAGGCCAGGTTTTGGTGCTATTCATAGCTATCTCATAAACTGTGCTGTTTAAGAGCAATTCAGAGCATGACGGACCTTGAACTTTAAACACTGTTGAAAGGGTAATGTTTACCTAATCATTGAAAAGAAAATATAAAGTTCTGAAGTAATCTGATATTAGGTTTTGAAACACTTTATAAAATGAAATTGTAATTTTATTTACTCTGTTCTATTTTAATTTTCTTGTTATTCTGCTCGCTTGACGAAGAATCATGTGACAAAAGTTTTTTGTTTTTGCCTCTCGTACTTGTCATGACATGAAGTAAAACTATGTTTTAAAACTATCACTATTCAAACATTTCTGAATAGTATAAATGCTCGAGTGGCGATTCCGGAGTGTAAAATGTGGCAGAAATACCTCCTTACCTTTTTTAAATATATGTCATGCCCCTTCTGCGACGAGCGGTACTAGGACAGCTACCCCCTGGACATCCACCCCTCGGATAACCACCCCTACTCAACTACCCCTAGGACAACTACCCCCTAGGGCAACCACCCTCTAGGACGACTACCCCCGGGACAACTACCCCCTAGCACAACTACCCCCTAGCACAACTACCCTCTGACAACTATCCACTAGGACAACTACCCTCGGACAACTACCCCCTACAACAACCTTACTCTAGGAAAACTAACCCCCGGACAACTATCCTAGGGGGTACTAGTCCGGGGGTAGTTGTCCTAGGGGTAGTTGTCTTGGAGTGGTTGTCCTAGGGGGTAGTTGTCCTGAGGGGTACTTGACTGGGGTGGTTATCTGGGGGTGGATGTCCTAGGGGGTAGTTGTCTTGGAGTGGTTGTCCTAGGGGGTAGTTGTCCTGAGGGGTACTTGACTGGGGTGGTTATCTGGGGGTGGATGTCCTAGGGGGTAGTTGTCTTGGAGTGGTTGCCCTAGGGGGTAGTTGTCCTGAGGGGTACTTGACTGGGGTGGTTATCTGGGGGTGGATGTCCTAGGGGGTAGTTGTCTTGGAGTGGTTGCCCTAGGGGGTTGGTGTCCTGAGGGGTACTTGACTGGGGTGGTTATCTGGGGTGGATGTCCAGGGGGTTGGTATCTGGATACGCTTGGTGACGTATACGGGACAACAACTGAACAAGTACCTTAGACTTGCCCCTTGATAATTTATTGAGAAGGTGCCCTTTCTGTCTTACATCCATACCCCAATTTCCTCTTGAATCAATTTCATTTTATATCTTCATAGACGAAATTTGCATGACACATAGAGGCAAATGTGATTCCATTAGTTGAGGGACAATTGACCAGCTTTATCATGAAATACCATTAACAAAAGTGAGGGATTATTTTCCGTTATAAAGGTTTTAGATTTACGTTGTAATCATTAATAGGGACTTTTAGAATGAGGAGACGAGAACACGACGTACGCCGACTGATCATGCGTGTCAACGTACTCAACTTCCCATGTTGACTACAATTAGGAATCTTTTAGATTGCACTCGACGATATACATGCATGCAGGAAGTAACACTATGAATTACATGACAGACAAAGAAAGAGGACAAAATATACAGTTCCTCATTCTACCCTCAACAATAGGCCATTTTCTTAATGTAACCAAATTTAATGCATAGGTCTTTGTGAAGTGCCTCAATACAAATTATTTCATTCACCTGATAGGAATAGTAGTATTTCAATAGTCAGAATGCAACTGCATATATTAAGTGTTGCTAGGTAGGTTAAGCCATAATGTTTGTCCAACGTGGCAACAACTAATGTATGCAGTTAGGATTCTGTCTAATGAAATACTATTATTCTTATCAGGTGAATGAAATAGTTTGTATTAAGGCACTTCACAAAGACCTATGCATTCAATTTGGTTACATTACGAAAATGGCCTATTGCTGTGGTAGAACATCCCTTCACTGCTATTATGTAAAAATGTGTAGAACAGGTGAATATGCATGTGACACTTGTTCTACACATTTTTACATAATAGCAGGGAAGGGATGTTCCTTTGTCTACCTGAGGAACTGTATATCTTTTGCGCACGCGGCATATACTAGTACCGTACTAGATTTAGGAAAATCAAGGTTGACGCATTCTCGATCGCCGACTGAGACGACGTGACGCATGCGCAGTGCCTTAAAAGGACGTCACACGTTGCAGTCAAAGCTGTAAACGTGCAAATCTAAAAGTCCCTTATGTCCTGATATCTACAGCGCTTAAGACAAATCTGCAGCAGCACAACATTTGTATTATGAAGTGAATTCAATTAAATGTATAAAGACATTCAATTAAAATCAATAACTTTAACTTCATAGTGCTGTTACATACAGTTCACAATTTATCAGACTTTTCCACCCACCAGTAATGGTAGTGTCCCTTTTATAATTAAATGTCCTTATTTGGCGCTACCCTTCCCCATTGGAAGTGTCGTTACCTCCTCATACCCAACCCGGGGAGGGGGTGTTTCACACAGATTCTAAGTTGAACTTATCTCTAAGTTGAACTTAACAATTATGGAAAGATGTTAGCATCTCTGAAAATATTTTGTAAAAGTTATTAACAATGTTGATTCAAATCATTCATATTTTCTATTATCAAGGAGATTTCATGTTCTTGATGTGGAATTTATGAAAAATCTAAAATGTATTTTATTTTAAGACTACAAATGGATCTCCATAATGTTTAAGTCCAACTTAGAGTTAAGTTCGACTTAGGATCTTTGTGAAACAACCCTCTGATGCACTTTGTACACATGATCCCTCATCTTCAATGATGTCTTTTAACATGTTCTTTGAAAATAAACATATATATGCAAGTCTGAACAAGCTAGCTCGCGATTATCTTAAAATACCAATTATAGGTTCTCTCTCAAATAAATAGATATATATATATATATATATAATTTACTTTAACAAGCTGTGATAGTATTTGGAAAAAAGGTACAATGGTAGCAATAGCCGAAGAGTGGCAACTAATTGAAAGCATCGAAACAAATAGAGGCAATGGCCATTACCTAATTGGGTCAGTAGATGGACAAAGTGTGGCTCTTAAGGACATTCGTACTGGTCATATTTTTGTCACCAACTTGGCAAATAAAGAAACAACTCGAGTTATTAGTGGGACAAGGGGTGCGTCGTTCATCATATACCGTTGTGTCTATCTTAGAGAATACGGACCGGAAGGCCACTTAGTTGCGTGTGGCACCAGTAATGGAAAAATCATAATCATTAGAAAATTTAGGCAATTTGAATGGGAAATCTTTAAAGAAATTCAATTGGCAGTTCCACATGATGCGAGTATTTTGCTAACTGTCGCTACAGACGGTACACTTATGGCAGCTGCCTATGGTTCAAAATGATCCTGCTGGGGCTGTGATAATTCATGAGATGCATGCCATGAAAGATGGACATATTGCAAGTTGCAGTCCCGATAACAAGGATATCTGCATATTGACTATCTCTGAAGCTTTCGTCCATACTATACACCTGCACGACAGGGATGGGTATGGAATCGCCGTAAACAAGGCAAATAATTCTATCCCAGTCTTTTACAGGGACCGCAAACATGATGACTTTGCTGTTGATGTCTTTTCATCAAGTGGAGAGTTATCTGCGCAAAGGATCTTGAGTTTCAGAAAGGCGGGAGTGACTTACCCATCCTTTCTCTGGTTGAGCTCGAATCGCATTGCAATCCATGGAGACGCTGGGGGTGATATCTACGTATACAGACCGGAAGGGCTCGACCTTCTATGAACATTTCATAAAAATATCAATAAAGGATATTCCAGGATGATACATGTCACTAAGTTTCACACGGGCACTACAATTATTCTCAAACGGCATTGTCGATGATGACTACGGGTAAAACACAAACAAAGTGCACGTAGTTTCTTGACAATATGTAGCTCTTTTTAAAAATTCACTGTTGATACTTCAGCACTTGGCACTCAAGCAGCAGTACGAAAATACACCATGGCTGGAATGAACTGCTACTGGCTGTCGATCTGCTACTGGCTGTCGATAGAGGGCTAGAGGCTGTTCTGGTTTTGCTTGATTTCTCGGCTGCTTTTGAAACCATAGATCATGCCAAATTGATGTGTCGTCTGCGTCATGATTATGGATTTGATGGAAAGGTACTGCAGTGGCTTGCTTCTTACCTGGAGGACCGTCATCAAGTTATTGTTGTCAACAGAGTTCCTTCTAAAGCATTCCCACTCCCCTGGGGTGTCCCCCAAGGATCCGTTCTAGGACCTCTGCTCTTTTCACTGTACACGGGTCCGCTCAGTGAGGTCATCCATGCTCATGATGGCGTCATGCATAATGCCGACGATACGCAACTGTACATAGTGCTCAAGCAAAGTGATGCTTCCAGTTGCATTTCCAACTTCCAAGCTCAGCAGATGCGTCAGTGACGTGAAAAGCTGGTCCTGCGGCAATAATCTTGTGTTCAACGGCACAAAAACAGAAGTTATGCATATAACTTCCATGTTTCGCAATTCCAGTGTGCTACCTGATCTTGACATGGATGGCACAACAATCACTCTTTCCCAATCTGCCAAGGATCTGGGAGTCACGGTGGACAACGTGCCAAATGTGAACCAGCATATACGCAACGTGTGTCGTATCGCAGCTTTCGGGATCCACAAAGTTGGAAAACTGCGAAAATTTCTGGATCAAAGTTCTACTCATCGTCTTGTTAATGCCCTTGTAACTTCCCACCTTGATTACTGTAATGGACTATTAATCAATCTCCCTAGCTCTCATTTAGCCCATCTACAACATATTCAGAACACAGCAGCACGCCTCATCACACGTACAAGAAAACATGAACACATCACACCGATCATTCGTTCTCTACACTGGCTCCCCCTCCAACAACGTATCAAATTCAAGATTCTCATGCTGACATACAAGGCCTTTCACAAACTTGCTCCCTCATATCTCTCGGCACTCATCACTCCTAAAACTCGTACTTCATCTATGCGTCTCAGATCGTCATCCACAGCACATCTTCATCTTGCCCCAGGCCCTCGCACCCACACCCGCTATGGAAATCGTGCCTTTTCCGTCTGTGCCCCCCAACTTTGGAACAATCTTCCCCATGAAATACGCGAGTCCTCAACCTTAGAGACATTCAAAAGTAAACTTAAGACTTATCTGTTTAATATGTAATGTAATGTAATCATATTTTGTTTGTTTAACTATAAAGCTTTATGTAAATATTAACTATTATTATTGTATTATTGTTATTAAGAATTTGTTATTATAATTATGTATCATGTATTATATTCTTGTAATTTGTAAGTTAACATTACTTTAATTTTATTTTTTGTTAAGCGCTTAGAAACTTTGTATTAAGCGCTATATAAATGTAATTTATTATTATTATTATGAACTTACAATAGGAGAAGAAAAAGAAGCAAGCGAGCAACTATTTTAAGGACATTCTTTTTAATAGTAACATTTACTGTTTCTACATGCACTAGAGTATGAATTTTCCAAGAAACCATCTTGCTGCTCGAAATGGGCGATTATTTTCGAATAGTAGTAGTTTAAAAATGTCATGTACACCTGTTTTTATAGGCAGTTTATTTAGATTTAGACTTCATTCCGTGTATTAAATCTGTATAAAAACGTCCAAGTAAGAGTTGGCATGACTTGTTTTAACCCTTCGTGAAAGATTCGAGATTTGGGATTCAAGATTCAAGATTCAAGATTCAAGATTCAAGATTCAAGATTCAAGATTCAAGATTCAAGATTTAAGATTTAAGATTCACGATTCGAGATTCATGATTCGTTATTTAAGATTTCAAATTCATGAAAAGGCGTATATCTCTTGTATTCATAGCTACTCAACAGAGGTATACCAACAGTTCTTTTTAAAACTATACATTTCACTCTTCACCTTCTGTGATCTGCTCACATGCTTCTCAATCGAAACCACTCCATTATCTTTCCTCTTTCCATTTCACCTCATGTTTTAGGTGAACAAACACCGAAAACAAAACAAAATTCTCCCCTCATGTATTGAGTGTTTAATGTACCATTAAATTTATTCCATTTTAATATCTTTCCCTTCTTTCAATTTCCTTCACTGTTTCTCAATTCCTCTAAATGGTGCGTAAGCGGGAACTTTCAACAAAATGATATTTCAAGTCGACCACATTAGGTAGCATAGTTTCGAAAGAGGCTTCAACCATTTTGTCAAAGAAAACGATTTTTTTTTTCAATTCTATGTTAGAATGGTGGAACATTTCTTGGTAGGGCAACATTGAGCAAACCATACTATCGAATGAGTTCGCAGAGGTACCTTGCACATTGCAGAGGAGCCTCGTAGAGCTGGGAAAGCGTGACCACTCGAAAGTGTGCCTTGCTCAAGCTTATAATACGCATACAAATTCATACTTTGTAAAAATTGTTAGTTCAGTTGTCCACATGAAGGGTATATAAGAATATCATACTCTTGATTAAGGTAGCATACATGTGAAATGATTTAAGACGGCTTACAATGATTTGGTCTGGCTGTATGTCAGTTAAAATAACTCCCCATAAAAGCAGACATGTAAAGACATGAATGTACAGTTTAAACAATGGGCGTTTAAAAACAAAACTAACCCATTAAACAAGAAATATAATACCTGAAAGTTTAAACAATCTAATTATTAATCAAAGGTTGCATCGAACCAATAACTTTATGTTATTACTGTGTAAGATAAGAAAGCAGATATGGAAAATTAGACTTAAAAACAAACAGTGACAGGGTCATGATTACTATAAAGGCATTGTGATTTTGCATTCTTATTGGAATATTAGCATCGCTTTATACGAAAAAAATATATATCACTCAAAATGAAATATAAAGGGAAAAATGCTAGCTCAAATGGAAACGCATACAATCGATACTGAGATAAATATTAAAGGTAATACAAAGTTTTGGTATGGGGTCATGAATTTGGTTCAAATGAACGTATTGGAAGCATGTGCGATTTTACAATATTCAATGATCGTTGTCGCGGTTGAAATCGAGTCTAAAGTGATGAAATTGTAGATAATAAACTCTTTATGTATATAGCGCCATCTCAAGACTGATATTACTTTAGGTCTAAAACAATGTTTCCTGAATAGGATCGACCGATTTGCCATTACCGTTTGGAAATTATATATCAGAACTGAATATTCTGAGATTATTAGGCGCTATTTAAAATATTTGAAATTTACCGGGAGCACCGGTAAATTTGTGATTATTCAATTTCTCGAAGGCAGAAGTGTTTTAGGGGCTAAATTTTCTAGTGCTTATAATACATCCACAGGGGCATCCAAATATATCGAAATTGTAAAGAATTACTATCAATCCAATCTTCGAGATTATGAGGTAATGGTAATAGCACATTATAATAATATACATGGTATTGATATTATATCTTCCAAAGTGTATTGCCCTGCTTTTGAACAGCTCAGGCATGTTTTATAGTTAGAAGTTGGAGAGAAACATATGTCATATTTTAATAGTAGATAATCTTGATTTTTTTGTTCTGGCTTTAAAATATTACAGCGCTTGCATGTTTGATTGCCCTTCTCATAATAATGATAATTCTCAACAACTGATTAATAATAATTAAAACAAAATAATCTGTGGTTAGGTTTATTGTGTGGTGTGGTATTGTTTTTCCTATATTTCATACCTCGTACAGAATTCAATATTTTACATATTTTACACATTAGCATGTTCTTATTATGGTCAGCGATAGATACACTGTTGGTCAAAACGGTGGAATAGCTATTTTTATCCCAATTTATGGAATGATTTTGACAATGATTTAACCCTAATAGATCATTCTCAGATTGTATTGAATAATAACTTGTGAGTGTTTGTTTGGCGTGACAGCTAAAGCATATGTGTGCTACTATGCTAATCAACTAGGGGACCTACGTCCTTAAGTCATAATTGACAGTAATGAGGATTATATACCTCACTTAAGAAATCCAGCCATCTGAATGGTTGAAATCGCAGTCGTGAATTTAGCCATTCCCGTAAAGAAACGAAAAATGCAAAAACCATTTAAAAGTCCGAGAGGAAAATCCAGGCAAAATTCCAGTTACCGGGAAAATAATAAAATATTGCTGCGATACCCATTAGTTTACGTGTTAAAATGTTCTTTGAGCGAGCGCGGACACCATACAGTGCTTTTTGTCTGCGATTCCCAACTGATCGAAATTTTCAGTCATTTTTTCGGGCGGTGATAAACAGACACCTTGTTTTCACGAAGTGACGGTAGTGAGGAAAATCGTAACGCAAAGTGAATGCAATTTTTTTTCACTACCGTCACTTCGTGAAAACAGCGACGAGTTTATCAGATTTTCCGTGACGTTTTAACCAATCTTTACTCAAAAAAAGGATAAGGTAAGTATTCTTGATAGATTTTTGTTTGAATTTGGCATAAAAAAAGGAATATCAATTGCGTTAATACTCGAGGACTGGCTGTTTCTCGACTGGCTCTCGGGAAATTTGCCTCCGCTGATATCACCCCTCGGCCAGCCACCCACCCAGGCGCGCCTCGGGGTGAAAGCAGCGGAAGCAAATTTCCCTTGAGCGTATAAAGATAGCCAGTCCTCTCGTAGCAGTCGATATTTCTATATTAATGCCTCACAAAAGTGCACTAACGTAGCACATCGACACGGTTTTGATCCTGGGGCCTCACAGTAACGAGGTCATTGCTTACCCACTGAATCATGACTGTACGCAGCGGGGTCTACGGTACTTGGTCGCCCCCACAAATACCAAAAAACAAAGAAAATGCAATAAGGTATCAGTTATGCATTACATTTTGCCCCAATCCCCAACAGAAAAAAAACCTCTGTGTGGCCATTCCTCGAACCATATTGCATGGCCCTACAGAGGGAATGTTTTTTTGACTAGGTCGCCGTTTTATTATTTCTTTTATTACACTGCTTTGTATTTTTTCTGTACTTTATATTGGCTGATTTGTGAACCTGTACTGAAAAATTTGCCGTCACTTTGTCCATTTTGGGGGGTTTTACTTACATGTCCAGTGGTAAAGAATATTCATTTCATTCATCGTTACCACCGATTTGAACTGTGATTAAGATGTACTTTGTGTTAATCTGGTAAAGTAGATAAAAACATGTTAATAAACATAAGAAGTAACGTCAAAACATCCGTCCTTGCTTTTTCATTACTTGTGTTTTTAAACAAATTAAATATTCAGGAGTTGCAACATGCAAAGGTCTTGCTCTTCAGTTTCCACAATTCCACCCTCACACGTCTGTTGAGTAAAGCATATATGAGTGGATCGAGGAGGGCGTTACAGTATCCCAGCCACATCGTTAAAACACCAAACCAGTGATCCTCCCCCTCACTGATCCGGATGTAGTTTGAGTGATACAGCAAGTATGGAGTCCAACATATGATCGTCGTGAAAACAAGCAGTGCACCTGCAGCCGAGGAATAAGAGGGATATATAGGAGATGCCAGTGTAAACGAACAGTTGAAATTGAGACTAAATTAGCTCTCAATATCCATTGATGATAATGACGTTGCACACGACATGTGATTCAGTTGCGCTATTTCCTACGCTCTAAATGCAATTCGCGAATCGGCCGGTAGTTCAAAAGAATATAAAGTTTACACTTTTCATTTCCATCATTCACTTCGAGGAAAATGCTACTCTCAGCTCATCAAAATCGCGTAGCTGACGCAGCCCTGCGCCAGCCATCGTGCACGACGGACGTACGAGACGTTATTCAACGATTCTAATTTTTCAGTTCATTGCAAAATAATTCATACCTCAGTAAACACCGAAAATGCATAAAGCTATGAGACGCTATGAGACCTTAACTAGACTGTTGGACATAAAGGCCCGAATTCACAAAGGAGGTTTAGATTTAACCCATGGTTTAAACCCTCATTTACATAACCCATGGTTTACAAATTAGCGCAAAATAAGCGTACCTTGCCTAGCGGGCGTCTAATATTGGACCTCTGACTTGTGTCGAGCTTATTTTGCGCTTATTTTGCGCTTATTTTGAGCTTATTTTGAGCTTATTTTGAGCTTATTTTGAGCTTATTTTAAACCATGGGTTATGTAAATGAGGGTTTAAACCATGGGTTAAATCTAAACCTCCTTTGTGAATTCGGGCCAATGTGAACCCGAAAGGAAAGGCAATCTTTTCATAATTTTTAAACGTTGATTATGAAAATTGCGTTATTGAGCCAATCAAGCTTGTGAAGGTATTGATTAAACACAAGTAATTTTAAAGCTGTATTTGCCCTTTTAATTTTGCATTCACTCTTTGTACATTGTCACTCTCGTATGGCACGTCCGAACCCGCGTCAGTAGTCTTACGTCACCAGTATGACATGACGCCTTGTGCGCAATGGGCAAACGATCAAACTACCTACCCACGAGAATGACGCGTTTGTGAGCTTCATGCCGCTGACGCCGACGTTTCATCTTGATCTTCTTGTCCGTTGTCGTCGCGTTGACGTTCCTGACGCTCCTTGCCTCCGTAATGGCGCTGATGTTTTCGTCGTCTTCAGCCGAATCCGACAGTCGTCTCATTGGCGCTGGTTGGGGAAGGGTTACTCGTGTTTCCAATTCCTAATCAACGAGATGTAATATCATTATTATTCAGCTGGCCATTGTTTTAAACTTGGATTTTGATCCAATTTAAATGCATATACATCGATGGGTAGAACGGACTGAATGTCATAAAGTTTGACATTAATGTTCGTATCTAGCAGAGAAAAAAACATGGGGTAAGCGAAATTAAGGAACGAAGACTTAAGGTAAATACCGGAGATATTAATACTATATTTGTTATTACTAATTAATACAACTAATAATTTTGTCGTTAGTAATTGAAACACCACTTTTCAAATCATAGTTGTATTGATATAATATTACATTGTGTGCAGTTAAAATGTCATACTGAAACCGAAAGCTTGAAAGACCATTAATAAGAATTCCCCAACTTTAAAGTGCTCTAAGTTGAATTTGTATAAAAGTTGTTAAAACATGATTGCCATATGATTGCATTCCATAAGTTTAACAAGTACGTCATCAGACCCATCTCATAGTAGCTGTCAGGATTAAAGTAAAGTAAGGGGGAAATTTATATCTAGATGAATATTTAGCTAAGAATGTCCTCAGTCATGTGCAACTATAAAGGAGTGAAAGAGAGAAAGAGAGGGGATAGAATATTAAGATTGATATTAGCCAATGTTTAATAGCACACTTACTTCACCTGAGTCCATCACACTTCTATTCGACACATTCGACAACGACCCCAAAGTGGACATCGATGAAGACAGCTGGTGACGTTGAAGACTCAAGCCCTCCTTCCGAATGAAGTACGCGATGATGACGTACATGGCGATCAGGCCTGGGATGGTTAATCCTAAATATAAGACGCTGCAGCTGATCCGGAAAATATCGCTTCCCCAGAGACGAGTGCAGTGTTTCGTGCTTTCGTCGTATTCGTAGTCTATCAGGACACCGGCTGAAGCTATGGATGCGATGATAATTCCTACGAGCCAGGACGCGACGACCATGACGTAGACACGACGTCGATTTGGAGGGAAACGCCGGGATAGAACGACGATGAGGAGACGGTCAGTGGCGATGGAGAGAATGACGGGGAGGTTGGTGAAGGAGAACATGATGGAGAAGAATCCGTTCGTCTAAAGGTGGAAATACCAAAGTTTAATCCTAAGTCCATTAAGCCCACTGTACACTATAAAAGTCTCCTATCCGGTTTTCAAACAAATGGCAATTATTTTAGATAAGGAATCCAAACAACCATTATCTCCGTGCTTTCGATTCTAAATACTAATAAGAATGCTAACGACCGGAACTTTCTTAATTCCTCTATTATGAGGACCGTTCTATTAACTCTTAAGCTGCCACCCATACAATGCACCCAGTGCCACAGTGCTAATCTCTATTGTGCCAGCAACAAAGCCCCTGCGTGCCAAGTTAATTTTAGGGTTGGTTCAAGTGCGTGTTTTTAAAATCTTTACTATGTTTGATCCACTATAACTTCTCATTCGTATGTTGTATAAACAAACATTGTACATGAGAGTTGTAGGAAATTTCACCTTTTTTCCATTGATACCAATATCATTTCATGAATTTGTAATTTTGCTGAAGTAAATAAGCACTATCAGTGAGTTGTCGAACCAATCCAATGCGATGGGGAGGCATAATGATGATATATGATATCAAAAACAAATCTCTAAATTACTCGAGAAAATCCAATCTGACTGTTGTATACAAAGACGCGTAATCCAAAGCCGATAATCTGATACACGCGACGGTACTTTCAATAGCGCTGCAAAAGCACTCAACACGGTGCAATGGGCATGAACAATAACTGTTATTACATCTGCGCGCTAGCGCGCACAAAGCACCGTAGCGGTGGCTCGCTAGCATGAACGTGGCTTTCAATCGATAGCACGCTCGCGTGCACATGGCACTATAACAATAGCGCGCTAGCAGTCTCATGGCAGTGTAAGAGTTAAACAGAGCATGGTGATAAAAAATATTCAGAGGAGTTGAATGAACTTGTAATGGCAAGTGCGACGCCCTTGTCTTCTTGAATACAGAAAGGCCTATTAAACAATAAAATAAGGACAACTTATACGAGAAAATGGTCAGACATATATAAAATATATTCAGGTTTAAAATAAATCTACTTAAAATGTCAGGTCAACATAAATCTAAGCCTATGCGATAGTTATGGTCAATAAACTCACTTTGCATATTCCATTATGTGTTGTTAAGAAATGTCCACTATCAAAGACAGATACCAGTGAGAAAGTCATACTGGTAAGCGCTACACCAAGATCCGCCACAGATAGGTTGAGGATCAATATGTTATGATGGTTCTGTCTCAGACTACGTACACGTAGGATGGTGGTGATGACGAGGATGTTGAAGAGTATTGCTCCCAGCATGATGATTATGAGACTGTTTGATGGAGAAGAGAGGGGTGAAGAAATAAAGAGGCCAACAGATTATAACGACAGGGGGATAAATGGATGAAGCAGGGATAGAGCTCAAATAAGAGGAAGGGAGGCATTTGGAGGGAGAGATATTAGGGTAAATAGAGAAAGGGCGAGACAGCGAAACAGAGAGAGAGATAGAGAGAGAAAGAGAGTGAGAGAGAAAGAGGGAGAAGGAAAAGAGAGAGACGGGAGAATCGAAGCTTTAAAGTTGTAAAAAACATAATACATTACAGACAGGTGAAAGAGAATAAATTTCGGCACTTAATATAAGTTTGTTTGTTTTTATTTCCGTATAAAATCATCACAACATACAAATACATACATAACTGAGACATACGGCGGATAGCCCATTTCAGGTGTATTAACAAAATACGCCTGTTCTTCCATGGAATCATACAATGTCCTGATGAAGGGTAAGGAAAAAGGTACGGCTCTATTTATTCTGTCACTTGCATACTCACATTCAGATCGCAAATTGTCTAAAAATAAAGAAAACACTATACCTTGATGACTCAAGCACAACTTGAACAATCGAGCTGGTCTTGTTTATTCCCACAAGAGAGAGATTTGTATCATCCATAGTAAACACTATCATCATTTCTGAAGTCGAAAACATGGTTCCCTGCTCATCGCAGACCAATGAATATCAGGATGTGGAACTGACTAGAAAGCAGAATGATTTTCTTGACGAGTTTCATATTAATTAAGGCTAAATTTAATGTAAATATTTATTAGTATCAATAGAATTCATAAGAGTGCCCTTTAGTTTTTAAAAGAGCGTGTTATTAAAGTGAAACTAAGTGTCAGATATATTTCTATTAAATATCAACATATAATATTTTACTTCCTCGTTTTATTAATAAACTGTACAGATTATAAATAATTAATGTGTACAGATATAGTGCTATTATTTATGACCACCTCATTTATCCTGTCCGTTTTAAATTATTCTGGACATAACCATCTAGTCCGCGTCATGCCTTTAGCAAGCGGTTCTATATCAAACTAAAAAGAGATTCGATCATTCACATTATGCCCTCTGCAAATACAAATATTGCCCCCCCCTGTCACATACACACAACCCACTCACACACACATATGTTTCATATTTTCACTTTTAAAGGTCTAATCACATTGTAGATATATTATTAAGTCCAGCATCCAGGGCATGAAGGCCAAATACTAGACATAATTCAGCATAAGTCCAATAGCCACTTACATATTCGGACAAAATACGACCTTCCCCTTCGTTTGTAATTTTGACCTCAGAGTATCAAGGAAATGCTCATAGAAAAAAAAAAACTTATCAGTTAATGTTAAGTACTGTAAAAGGGTGAGAGTGCTGAGGCATTTTTGTCATAAATAGCCTGTCCATCGGTCAGATGCTGAGAACTGAACAAGTTAAAGAAGAAACTAACACAAGTAATTATTTATAATATGAAGCAAATTGATAAATCATGTTTATTAAGCTTTTGTATATAGTAGAAAATCTAAAAATTGATCTCATGCTAAAACAATTATTGAATGGCAGAAAAATATTTGATTTGAATCTGTCATTAAATATAAATAAATCAGAGTATGTTTCTAGGTCTGTAAATATCCCAAATGATAAAAGAAAATGTTTTGCAACAGCCAATTTTCTAACGATAAAGTTAATGCATGAATTGTCTATTTTTGTAAAATATCATCAAAATAGTTTAAATCAGGATTTCAATTTATTCAAAGTATATATATTGTGTAGCAGTTATCATTAAAATGTGCCCTTAAACATAAAAATTGTTTTTGAATTATATTTTGTTATCCTTCGAAAAGAGTATGTATATGAAGAAAAAAGTGACACTTTTACATGCATATTTTTGGATATTGATCAAGTCAATGATACGAATATCATGATCTTGAACTGAAAGAAAACCAAGATGATACTTTGGAGCAAAGAGACAGCACTAAGAACTTGAGTCTTGCTTTCTGTTTCGATATGAAATTGATTGTTTTATATTAAAGAAATTCAATCAATGAAAAAGGTATTTGATTAGAGAGCAATTTTTCCTGTCACTTTTGAGAGCTCAACTGTTATGGAGGTTATCGTGTCATATTCGTTTCTATATTTCATTCTAAAGATACCTTTAAAATTTGTTACACGTTGGCAAAAGTACGACCTCTTCAGTCGTCACTCTCAGTTTCATTGCAACACGTTAACGAAGGTGTTAGCAATTCGTCATTGTTTTTGTTCTTGTTTTCAGCAAGGCTATTTGTGTCCCGTAAGTAAGTTTAATGAATTAATTACATAATTGTGGATATAATTTGTTGATGATGTGATTATGAAAAAAGAAGGTTAAAAACGGTTATTGACAAAAGTTAAAGTTCATTATAAATGTACACGTGAAAATAGGTTGAAATTAGTGTACGGACTTTATGTCAATATGCTTGTGTTGCCAACTCATGGATACTGTTGCCAATGTGTGCTGAAAGGATAACAAGTCTCAAAAAATGTATTTTTCATTTACACACAAAATTAACGAAATGTGTCAGTTGACAGATTTGGGTTTGTTTAAAAAGCTTATGATGGTGAAAATATAAATAAAAATGTCCAAGTAGTTATGGATTCTTTTGAAAAAAGGAATTTAAAGGCAATGTATTACTATTAGAGAGTTAGAAAAATTGCTAAAATGATTTTGATAACAATCAATCTTGTCTGCTACACTCAGACACCTAGACAATTTAGTGGATTTGCAGGATTGGACCTAATTTAGTCTGTTTACTTTAAAAATGGGATATATACTTGATGTTAGAATTTTCAGTCAATTTAGATGAATAGATGTATCAACATCAATCTCAGTTAAGATTTAACAATATATTAGAGGATAGGGTTTGATTGACAATTGATGTTTTTGTAGATTCTTTTATATTTATTTACAAAGGAAATATTTAAAAAATATTGACTTATATCAACGAGAAATAAAAACCAGCTCACACAAAGAGGTGTACATTTTCAAACCGTTTATTAGGTACATGTCAAACTCAGATTTATATGTAATGAACAAGATGACTCACAATATGTTATTTTCTGTACATTATCTTTACAGATTAAATAAAACCTACACTAGGAGGACTACCTCATTCTAATAATAATAATAATAATACCCAGTTGTTATATAGCGTTTATTACAATCACTAAGCGCTTCCAAACTTGGGGCTCATCTCGGCTTGTTCTCTGTTATATCCAGTACAGTTCTTATGAGTGTCATCTGTACCTGCTCTGTTCCTACACACGCAAATACACACATGCACACGCACACACACGCACCTACCCACACACAACCCACTCACACACATAGGTTTCATATTTTGAAGGTCCAATCACTTAGCTCATGACTAATGATGATGATGATGATGATGATGATCTAAAGGAAGTGAAACGTGTCATATCTATTCCCTAAAAATACAAATGTGGCATCAATCATGCCAGACATTTAACATTGAATCTTGGCATCCCGCCCCCCCCCCCCCCCCCCCCATAAACGAAACTGATATCCTACCAATCGAGCGGCTTCGATGATGCGTCATTGATTGAAGTAATTCCGCTTCCGGATTCACACAATTCTGTTTCTACACACGCTAAACCAAGGGTTCTCTAATTTTTTCCAAGATGGTCCAGATGTGATTTCCTTGAAAGCTAAAAAGGTCCGAAACAATGGGCATTTCAAAAGACAATCAAAATTTGAAGGTCTGTAACGCATTTAGGATATATCAGTGGTCCGGAATTTGAGAAGCCCTGCCATATAGCCCCATTGCATACAGATGACTTGGAAGATATTTTTTTTTTTTATAAATAACAATCATTTTGTTTAAATTATATTCGATTATATTCGATTAGATTCGATCATTCACATTATGCCCTCTGCAAATACAAATATTGCCCCCCCCCCCCCTGTCACATACACACAACCCACTCACACACACATATGTTTCATATTTTCACTTTTAAAGGTCTAATCACATTGTAGATATATTATTAAGTCCAGCATCCAGGGCATGAAGGCCAAATACTAGACATAATTCAGCATAAGTCCAATAGCCACTTACATATTCGGACAAAATACGACCTTCCCCTTCGTTTGTAATTTTGACCTCAGAGTATCAAGGAAATGCTCATAGAAAAAAAAAAACTTATCAGTTAATGTTAAGTACTGTAAAAGGGTGAGAGTGCTGAGGCATTTTTGTCATAAATAGCCTGTCCATCGGTCAGATGCTGAGAACTGAACAAGTTAAAGAAGAAACTAACACAAGTAATTATTTATAATATGAAGCAAATTGATAAATCATGTTTATTAAGCTTTTGTATATAGTAGAAAATCTAAAAATTGATCTCATGCTAAAACAATTATTGAATGGCAGAAAAATATTTGATTTGAATCTGTCATTAAATATAAATAAATCAGAGTATGTTTCTAGGTCTGTAAATATCCCAAATGATAAAAGAAAATGTTTTGCAACAGCCAATTTTCTAACGATAAAGTTAATGCATGAATTGTCTATTTTTGTAAAATATCATCAAAATAGTTTAAATCAGGATTTCAATTTATTCAAAGTATATATATTGTGTAGCAGTTATCATTAAAATGTGCCCTTAAACATAAAAATTGTTTTTGAATTATATTTTGTTATCCTTCGAAAAGAGTATGTATATGAAGAAAAAAGTGACACTTTTACATGCATATTTTTGGATATTGATCAAGTCAATGATACGAATATCATGATCTTGAACTGAAAGAAAACCAAGATGATACTTTGGAGCAAAGAGACAGCACTAAGAACTTGAGTCTTGCTTTCTGTTTCGATATGAAATTGATTGTTTTATATTAAAGAAATTCAATCAATGAAAAAGGTATTTGATTAGAGAGCAATTTTTCCTGTCACTTTTGAGAGCTCAACTGTTATGGAGGTTATCGTGTCATATTCGTTTCTATATTTCATTCTAAAGATACCTTTAAAATTTGTTACACGTTGGCAAAAGTACGACCTCTTCAGTCGTCACTCTCAGTTTCATTGCAACACGTTAACGAAGGTGTTAGCAATTCGTCATTGTTTTTGTTCTTGTTTTCAGCAAGGCTATTTGTGTCCCGTAAGTAAGTTTAATGAATTAATTACATAATTGTGGATATAATTTGTTGATGATGTGATTATGAAAAAAGAAGGTTAAAAACGGTTATTGACAAAAGTTAAAGTTCATTATAAATGTACACGTGAAAATAGGTTGAAATTAGTGTACGGACTTTATGTCAATATGCTTGTGTTGCCAACTCATGGATACTGTTGCCAATGTGTGCTGAAAGGATAACAAGTCTCAAAAAATGTATTTTTCATTTACACACAAAATTAACGAAATGTGTCAGTTGACAGATTTGGGTTTGTTTAAAAAGCTTATGATGGTGAAAATATAAATAAAAATGTCCAAGTAGTTATGGATTCTTTTGAAAAAAGGAATTTAAAGGCAATGTATTACTATTAGAGAGTTAGAAAAATTGCTAAAATGATTTTGATAACAATCAATCTTGTCTGCTACACTCAGACACCTAGACAATTTAGTGGATTTGCAGGATTGGACCTAATTTAGTCTGTTTACTTTAAAAATGGGATATATACTTGATGTTAGAATTTTCAGTCAATTTAGATGAATAGATGTATCAACATCAATCTCAGTTAAGATTTAACAATATATTAGAGGATAGGGTTTGATTGACAATTGATGTTTTTGTAGATTCTTTTATATTTATTTACAAAGGAAATATTTAAAAAATATTGACTTATATCAACGAGAAATAAAAACCAGCTCACACAAAGAGGTGTACATTTTCAAACCGTTTATTAGGTACATGTCAAACTCAGATTTATATGTATGAACAAGATGACTCACAATATGTTATTTTCTGTACATTATCTTTACAGATTAAATAAAACCTACACTAGGAGGACTACCTCATTCTAATAATAATAATAATAATACCCAGTTGTTATATAGCGTTTATTACAATCACTAAGCGCTTCCAAACTTGGGGCTCATCTCGGCTTGTTCTCTGTTATATCCAGTACAGTTCTTATGAGTGTCATCTGTACCTGCTCTGTTCCTACACACGCAAATACACACATGCACACGCACACACACGCACCTACCCACACACAACCCACTCACACACATAGGTTTCATATTTTGAAGGTCCAATCACTTAGCTCATGACTAATGATGATGATGATGATGATGATGATCTAAAGGAAGTGAAACGTGTCATATCTATTCCCTAAAAATACAAATGTGGCATCAATCATGCCAGACATTTAACATTGAATCTTGGCATCCCGCCCCCCCCCCCCCCCCCCCATAAACGAAACTGATATCCTACCAATCGAGCGGCTTCGATGATGCGTCATTGATTGAAGCAATTCCGCTTCCGGATTCACACAATTCTGTTTCTACACACGCTAAACCAAGGGTTCTCTAATTTTTTCCAAGATGGTCCAGATGTGATTTCCTTGAAAGCTAAAAAGGTCCGAAACAATGGGCATTTCAAAAGACAATCAAAATTTGAAGGTCTGTAACGCATTTAGGATATATCAGTGGTCCGGAATTTGAGAAGCCCTGCCATATAGCCCCATTGCATACAGATGACTTGGAAGATATTTTTTTTTTTTATAAATAACAATCATTTTGTTTAAATTATATTTTAAAGTAACTGTAAAAACAGACAAACATTTAATAACATCGGAGCTAAATAATTAAGCACTATTATTCAAATATTTTTGTTAAATACCTATTTATATGTTCATACCATCTTTAATCTTACAAGGATGGTTGATTTTTGGTATTGAGGGCGCTACACAAAATATTTTTTTGTGAGATAATGAAAAACTGAGTGTCAAATTTGAAAGAACTTACAAATTGTTTGATCGAAATCGGTTCAGAGACGGCTTAAAACTCCATACATATAGCCATTTCTAATATTTCTCTCTCTCTCTCTCTCTCTCTCTCTCTCAATATTCTCGACACCTCTACCCCTCTTCCTCTCTCCCTCTCTCTCTCTGTCACTGTCTCTCTTCTCTGTCACTTTGTTATGTTTATCTCATGTTCCATCGTTTACCCTCCCAACTCCATAACCTCTGCTTGACTGAATCCCTACGTGCAAGTAAGGTCCCTTTTATATCACCAGTATAACCTATAGGCCATCATTTGTGCATGTTGAAAAGTTGTTTACAGACTGGATAAGATTACAAGGGACTGCACGTGGACAGTGAATAAGACAAGGAAACTTAACTATTAAACTTTTATCAAAAATGTTTGAAAATACGTTTAAACAGTAAATATCGATTCAAAACTTGCAAGAGGTAAATCTTAAATGTGGCTACCGCTACTGACCGCAAGCTAGTATACGCTGACGACACGCTCGGCTACCTTGACGAAATAATTATGACAATAAATAGCTGTCGTTTTTGGACCAAACTTTTAAATTTCACGTTTGTTGGTACATTCGCTTCGGCCTTCGTGGTCGGTTCATCAAGGTAAATTTGGCCGGTCGCTTCTGAATTCCCAGGCCAGATGAATGCTATTCATAGCTATCTTATGAGCAATTCAGACCATGATGGAACTTGAACTTTAAACAGTGTTGAAAGGTTAATGTTTACATACTCGTTAAAAAGAAATTGATAAAGGTCTGAAGTTATTTGATAACAACGTCTTAAAATACTTAATAAAAGGATATTTTACTTCTATTTACTTTTTTCTACTTTTTCTTTTTCTTGGTATTCTGCTTGCTTGCTAACGTCTCATGTGACAAAATTTATACTTCGAATATTTTTTGTTTGGTCTTTCAGACTTGTCATGACATGAAGTAATCACTATCACTATCAACAATTCACTATTCAAACATTTGTGAATTATATAATTGCGTGACGGGTGGCGGCCCCGGAGGATTATATGTGGCCGATGTACCTCCTTACCCTTTCATCTGATACCACGCCCCTTTTGCGATCAAGAAGTGGGCAAATTAACACCTTCATCATTCTGACAGAGAGGGCTCTCTTGACGAATTGTGATGAATTGCTCTTCGTGATGATGACATGTTACCGTTAGAGCAAGTACAGGCTCCTTGTCCCACACGTCACATACCACATTTTAAGGTTTCAGTATATTATATCCTTTTGTTAAGTTAATTACAATACTCGAGTTTTTTGGCAGACCAAATTATGAAGAGAAAGGATATAATTGGTGTAAATTTATGTTCATTACTCTACGATACGTGGTAACGTATGAAGCACCAAATCAACACAAACCTAAGACTAGCCCGTTGGTATTTTATTCAGAGAGTATATGTTCTCTACTGCATTCATATTAAAACCCAATTTCTTCTAGATAACTGAATTTCATGATATCTTGATAGACGAAATTTGTATGACGGATATAGGCAAAATTGATTTCCTTGTTTGAGGGACAATTAAACCCCTTATAAACAAAGAGGGGGATTGTTTTCTGGTAAAAAGGTCTTAGATTCCACGATTTAAACGTAAATATCTTGATATCTATACAGAGCTTAAAACTTAAAGCACTTCTAAAGCTGAAGAAAATTTGTAATCATGAAGTGAACTCAACCGGCAATTGAATTTATGAAAGCATTTGATTAAAATCAATAATTTTTACTTCAAAGTGCCGTTGCATACAGTTCATGCTAAAGACTTTTTTACAGTCCTGTAACATTACAACATTTATCAGACTTTTCCACCCACCATTAACGGGGAAAGGGGGTGTGGTGCCCCTTTAATAGCTAAATTATGTCCTCATTTGGCAATACCCTTCCCCACTATGAAAAGTCGTTACCTCCACATATGAACCTGGTGCACTTTGTACACGCAATCACTCATCTCCAATGATATCTTTTAATTTGTCCTTTGAACAAAACTGTATAAAAACATGCAAGTCTGAACAAGCTAGCCCGTGATCTTCGTTAAATACCATTTAGCTTCTCGAATAAATAAATTTTAAAAAATATATATATATATAATTTTCTTTTAAAAAGCAGAGATTTGATTTGAGATCGGTACAATGGCAGCAATAGCAGAAGAGTGGCAACTTATTGAAACCATTGAAACAAATAGAGGCTCTGGTCATCACCTAATAATTGGGTCAGTAGATGAACAGAGTGTGGCTCTCAAGGACACTCATACCGGTGATATTTTTGCCATTAACTTGGCAAATAGAGAAACAACTCGAGTGATTAGTAGGACAAGGGATGCGGTGTCTGAAGACAATTTATTCCGCTGTGTCTCTCTTGGAGAATATAGAACGGAAGGTCACTTAGGGCGCGTTCATGCTTGATTTTGAAGGTAGAATGAGCGATCTGAAACGCTCATCGTAAACGCTCATCGTGATCGCAGTTCCACGGTGTAGCTGTTCATGCTTACTTCTCTGGCTCATCCAGGCAATTCTACTTGTGTGGTCTTGTGTGACCTTCACTGTGCATGCTACGTAGACCCACTAGAGGTCAGTGCGTTGACCCCATTTAAACGCGTTTACAATTGTAAACGCATCTTTTTGTGAGTTTACGATCGGCGTTCGTGATCGCCGTTTTTCGGTGATTCTACAAAAGTGAGCATGAACGCAAGCGTGTTTTAAACTAAACACGTAACAGATGCCTGATTCTGGCCGTCAAAATCAAGCATGAACGCGGCCTGAGTCGCATTCGGCACCCGTGATAGAAATATTTTAATCATCAAAAACTTCAGGCCATTCGAATGGAAAATCATCAAAAAAATTCAATTGGCAGATCCACCAGGCGTTGAACCAGGCGTTCCACCAGACGTTCCACTAAAAAGGAGTATTTTGCTGACTGTCGCTACAGACGGTACACTTATGGCAGCTGCCTATGGTTCATCTAATATCCATCTGTACAACCCGAATGATTGGAGTTTTATGCGAAGTGTCTCTACTGGGGCTGTGATAATTCATGAGATGCATGCCATGGCAGATGGACATATTGCAATCAGGACAAAGTGCAGTCCCGGGAACAAGGATGTCTGCATCTTGAATGTCTCTCGAGATATCGTCCATACCCTACACGGCCTGCACCACAAGGATGTCAACGGCATCACCGTAAACAAGGCGAATAATTCCATTCTAGTCTTGTACAGGGACCGCGACCGTGATGACTTTGCCGTTGATGTCTATTCACCAAGTGGAGAGTTATCTGCGCAAAGGATCTTGAGTTTCAGTAGGATGGGAGTGACTTACCCAACCTTTCTCTGGTTGAACCCAAATCACATTGCAGTCCATGAAGACGCTGGGGGTGATATCTACGTATACAGCCCTGAAGGGCTGGACCTACTGTGAACATTCACACAGGCACGAAAATTACTCTCAAACGGCAGTGTCGATGGTGACTTTTGTCCACGGTCCGTTGACTCGTGCAACGAGTGAAACAAAAATTGCACATAGTACCTTGTAAATATGTAGCCCTTTTTAAAACTCACTGTCGATACTTCAGCGCGAGTTCAGTACTCAAGCAGCAGTATGATAAAACACCATGGGTGGAGTGTACTTACAACATGGGAAGAAGAAGAAGAACAAGAACAAGAACAAGAACAAGAAGAAGAAGTAGAAGAACAAGAAGAAGAAGCGAGCGTGCAACTATTTAAAACAAATTGTTATAGTGGCATCTGCTATGTCTACATGCACCTGCTAAAGTATTAATTAACCATGAAACCATGATGCTGCCCAAAATTGGAGATGGTTTTAAAATAATTCACGTACACCTGTGGTTTTAAAACAATTATTTTATAGGCAGTTGATTTAAGATGTAGACTCTATTCTGTGGTAGCTGCTTCCCGTATCCTAAAAATGTCCAACTAAGTCTTGGCATGACTTGCTTTAACCCTCGGTTAAAGATTCGAGATTCGAGATTCCAGACTCCAGATTACAGATTGTAGATTCAGTATTATAGATTGTAGATTCAGTATTTCAGATTGTAGATTCAGTATTACAGATTGTAGATTCAGTAATACAGATTGTAGATTCAGTATTACAGATTGTAGATTCAGTGTTACAGATTGTAGATTCAGTGTTACAGATTATAGATTCAGTATAACAGATTGCAGATTCAGTGTTACAGATTGTAGATTCAGTGTTACATATTGTAGATTCAGTATTACAGATTGTAGATTCAGTGTTACAGATTGTAGATTCAGTGTTACAGATTGTAGATTCAGTATAACAGATTGTAGATTCAGTGTTACAGATTATAGCTTCAGTATAACAGATTGCAGATTCAGTGTTACAGATTGTAGATTCAGTGTTACATATTGTAGATTCAGTATTACAGATTGTAGATTCAGTGTTACAGATTGTAGATTCAGTATTACAGATTGTAGATTCAGTATTTCAGATTCGAGATTAAAGATTCATGATTCATGATTCAAGATTCGTGACAATGCGTATATCTCGCGTATTCAAAGCTACTCTACAGATGAAAACGTACAGTTCTTTTAAAAACTACACACTTTACTCTTTAACTTCTGTGATCTGTTCACATGCTTCTCAATCACAATAACTTCTTTATCTTTCCTCATTCCATTTTACCTCATTTTGTTGGTGTACAAACACTGAAAACAAAAATCAAAAAATGTTCACATGTATTAAGTGTTTAATGTAATTTAACTTCATTTCATTTTAATATCTTTCCGTTCTTTCATTACCTTAAATGTTCCCCAATTTCGTAGATACCCATCGGTATTCGTTACTTGTATGATTCAATAATTTTATTGGATTTTGTAATAATATATGGTTTATGTATATATGTTATTACATTTTTTATATTTGAGTGAGAAAATAAATAAAACATAACAAAATCTACATCTGTTCCTCTAAACGGCACGTAAGCAATTCGTTATTTGTATAATTCAATAATTCTATTAGATTTTGTAATAATGTATGGTTTAAGTATATATGTTATTAAATTTTTGATTTTTGAGTTGAAAAATAAACGAAAAGGTATATCAAGCCTACCACATAGTATTAAGAAAAGCCTTCAATCTCGAATTAGGTAGCCTAGTTTTCAATCATTTTGTCATAGACAACGAATTTGTTTCAATTCTATGTGAGAATGGTGAAACATTTCTTGGTAAGGCAACATTGAGCAAACTACCATTTCGAATGAGTTCGCAGAGTGACCTTGCACGTTGCAGAGGAGCCTCGCAGAGACGGGGAAGGATGACCTCTCAAAAGTTTGCCTTGCTCATGGTGATAATACGCATACAAATTCATACTTTGTAAACATTGTTCGTTTAGATGTCCCCATAAAGGGCTTATAAGAATAACATGTAAAGACACGAATATACAGTTTAAACAATGCCAATGGGCGTTTACAAAACAAACATAAACTTATAAACAAGAAATATAATACCTGAATGTTTAAATAATCGAATTATTGATCAAAGGTTGCATCGAATCAACAACTTAATTCTAGTATTGTGTAAGATAAAAAGGTAGATATGGACAATTAGATTTAAGAACAAATAGTGATTCTGTCATCTTTTAGGAATATTGGTATAACTTTATACGAGAAAAATATATATTTCACAAATGCTTTGAGCAGAAAAAACAAGAAAAGTCTTCAATCCTTGGCAGCAAAGTTTAGTACTGCCCTTCAATGCTATACAAGATAACAGGATCAAACTGCCCATGTTGACTACAATTAGAAATATTTTAGATTGCACTCGACGATATACATGCATGCAGGAAGTAACACTATGAACATCACGGACAAAGGAAGAGGACAAAATATCGTCATTCTACCCTCAACAAAAGAACATCCCTTCACTGCTATTATGTAAAAATGTGTAGAACAGGTGAATATGCATGTGACACCTGTTCTACACATTTTTACATAATAGCAGGGAAGGGATGTTCCTTTATCTACCTGAGGAACTGTATATTTTATGCGCACGCGGCATACCAGTACCTTGAGCATGTAAAGGCGCTATATAAATATCAATATGTATGTACCGTATGTACTAGATTTAGGAAAATCAAGGTTGACGCATTCTCGATCGCCGACTGAGACGACGTAACGCATGCGCATCGCCTTAAAATGACGTCACACGTTGCAGTCAAAGCTGTCGACGTGCAAATCTAAAAGTCCCTAATATTACGTTACTTGGCGAAATATCAAAAATTCGTATTTGTAAAAAGCTATTTAAGAAACAGGATAAGCTGATGTTGTGCAATTACGGTTTCTCTTAGAAGTCCAGTTGTCAGTTGTGATGGATATTTAATAATTTCAAAATTATTATCAGAGTTCTTTAGATTTCATTGGGACTAAATTCCAATCTAATTTTCAGAGTAGGCCTTGTGTAAAAAGACATTCAGTATGGCCTGTTCTCGCCCGCATTGGGTTCAACGTGATGAGTTGAAACTAGACGTTGAGGACTCGCCCCGATTGCTGATGATCGAGGCCATTGATATGAACTCTGTCTAATCTAATGAAATAATCAAAGACAAAATGCTTTAAGTCATATTTAAAAAAAACGGCGGATCGAGTCTCTCACAATTCATTTTCTTTTATTCAATTCTACAGGACGAATATTTGACCTAACGGGTTCCATGGACACAGCTTTTCTTTTCCTCGGATATGTAGATATATTTAGCATCGTAGTTCTTTTGCTTAGCCTACTCCATGGAAAGATTCTTCATCTTAGATCATCATCCAAAGAAGCATTGCAAGATAAAACTTAGTAATTCCGTGGTTAGTACGCATTGGCCATTACAAGTAGTGGGTTATTCATGTAGACAAAATGCTCATTTTTATATAGCTCATTTTGTGTATGTTATTACCAAAGAAAGAAAAAAAAGATGTCAGTCAGTCACTCAGTAGTGTCTGACAGTGAGGTCTAGGAGGTAAACAGGTTTCCTTGCATAATCTGATTACTAGGACACTGCTAATGTTTAAATTTCACAGATACATGACATAATTCCTGCAAATTCCTACAGAATTTTAACTTGGCTGCAACAGGGACATAATCTTTAATACTCTATAATCCTTAAGGTTTTGGCGTATTAATAATTGTGTGAAGTGTAACAGAGAAGTTTTGTAGTGCTTCAAGTTTGACCAATGTGAGATGGTATAATTATGAATCAATTGTCAATGAAACGAAACGGTACTCGGGCAATATAGTGCGTGGCACAGTAAGGGTTAAAGCTTCATATTATACTAAGGAGTTACTAGCTAGTAACTCCGTGATCATACTATAGGAGTGCATATACAAACAATACTGAAAAAGTCTAGTCATCTAACAAGTTTCAGTAAACGATACAATATTACAGCTGTAGTACTGCTGTTCATGTGTTAACTTTTATAATAGCGTTGATTATATTTAGTTTTTGAATAATATCATATCTTATTAATGTTATCTTTGGATGTGTTCTCGAGAGCTTTGTGTAATAATTGTTTTTATATTGCTATTATTTTATTTGATGTGCTTTTATGTAATTTTAATGTAATGTTCCGCTCTCGGCCATTTTCAGTACTTGTAATAGTCTAAATCATTAAAGCCCCTACAAGGCGATGAAAATACAACTCTAATCAATCGTTGTAATCGAATCGAAAATTATGACACTCCCACCCCCCCCCCCCACTCCCCCCTCGAAGTTGCTCGTGTTTTTACATACAGGAATGCAACACAATATGTTAAAATAACTGGGTATCGGTAGAAAGGAGGTGGACGTTCCATAAATGCAAAATGATGTATCATGTACTGAATAACTTTGACCCTTCTTACCTGTCGAACATATTGTAAGATCCCAGACTCTCCACAATCACAACATCCGGAATGCAACCAATTTTGGACTAGCATTAATTCTGTCACGAACAAAGATGGGTAACCTAGCTTTTTCTCATGAAGGCGCAGCATTGTGGAACCTACTCCCTTTTTGTGTTAGACAGGCCCAATCAAAACATTCATTTGCAAATCTATATTGGAGAACATTGCGTGTGTGATTATTTTTATTTCATTTTTTGATACTAAGTGTCAAAATTTAATTGAGAGTGGCTCCTATTAATGTATTCCACTCTCATGAAAATTTGTCCTTTCCCTTGTATGTAACAGTTTATTCCTGATGTGTATATGCTTATATTATTATTGATATATTTGACAGGATAAGCATCAACTCATATTGTATCAGCTGGACAAATATTGCTTTGTTGTATATTATCGGGTTATATAATAACTATAAACAAAACAAACAAATAACCCTAATATATATAAAATCATGTATACGTCTTTTAACACTGTTTGTTATTTCATGTATTTGTAATCATTTTTTTGTGTACAGGGCCTCTCAGAAAAACAGTATTAATAGTGAAAGAGTTACCCTGTCTAAATAAAACGAATAAATAAATAAATAAAAATAGAATAAAATCATTCAAAAATACATATACAATAATGCCAAGCAAATAGTTTAAAAAAAGAATGTAAAAACATTGAAATATATCAAGGTGAATGTTTGCAATATAGAATAATCAAATATTTTAAGTACAATACCGAGTAACAGAAAATAATGATGTTAAAAAAAATATGAAACAGACTATTGGTGAGTAACTAGGTGCCATAGAATATTCAGTGCGGCATTTGGGAACGACAAGATCGTGTCTGGCGGCTTGCCTCGTATTTTTATCGTCTTTTCTACTTAACTCTTGGAAAAATTCTGAGTAGTAATCAGCAGGCGCGTAGCCACGGGGGGGGGGGGGGGGGGGGCACGTGCCCCCCCTAAAATTTCCAGGATCGGTCGAAATGTTGTAGACCCCTTTTTTTTTTACCTCGATCGATTACATGTATGTGCCCCCCCCCCCCAAACATCAAACTCTGGCTACGTGCCTGGTAATCAGGAGAGAGGCCTTGACAGCATTTATAAACGAATATATATCGGAAATAAGTTATTCGATATCTGAAAGGTATCCAGTTCAGACTTGAGAAAATTTCCTTAGATGGGCTATAAATATTACACCTAAGGATCAGACGGGCTGCCCTCTTTTGTAGTTTAGTAATTCGATCTAGGCTACCTGATACATGTATATTAAAACGATCTCCCCATATCTCACAGCAGTAATCCATCTGTGATTTAATGAGGCATGCATATAATAATTTTAGAGTATCATTTTCTACAAAAGGTCAAATTCTTTTTAACATCGCAAGACCGGAAAATATATTTTTACATACAGAATCAACTTGTTCATGCCACATTAAATGTTTTAACTATTATTATCGATTATCTCGATTCTCCCAGAGAGTAGCTCTTTTAAGAAAATATTTCCTTCAAAAATACAAATTTATTTGTTTAGTTCTTTGCATGATTAAGCTAAATAAAAGAAAGCCATCTGATTGTTATTCCCCAAAAAATTACGTTTTATCGTTTTTTTTACTCGTCGTCTTTCTCTCAGGCTGTCTCTCTCTCTCTCTCTCTCCTTCCAGGGGCGGATCTAGCTCTTTGCTAAGGGGGGGGTTGACCAAAATAATGACGATGCGGAGCATCGTCCACGAGCCGCGAAGCGGCGAGCCGATTTTTTGGGGGGGTGTTTATTTGAACCCCGTAAGTGATGTTTTCCTGGCATCTATTAACACAATGGAGACCATAAAAAGCAGTGCATGATAACGTCTTTTTAAATCAAGTAACAGTTTAATACATAGTTATATCCAGAGTTATCATGTGTTTGGTTAAGTTACCAGATGAGTTGAATATCTTCTCACAATATTTGCACTTGAAAGGGTTTCTCTCCAGCGTGCGTTCTTTTTTTTTTTTTTTTTCTTTCTTTTTTTCTTTTTTTTTCCTTTTTTTTTTTTTTTTTTTTTTTTGGGGCCGCCCAAGGGGGGGTTGCAACCCCCCCAACCCCCCCCCTGGATCCGCCACTGCCTTCTACTGTACTTTTTCTTTCTCTTTCTTTCGAAACAGAAAGGCTTTTAATCAATGCGATACCAAGTCTGTAAAGCCGAGGCAGGCATTCAATGAGTCATATACTTTTATATTTCCTATACTTTTAGTGAACAAGGATCCCTCATACATCTTTGCAACAAACATGCAAAATAAAGGTTTCTTCCTCTTCATCTTCTATTTTTTCTTTTTCTTTTACTTCTTCTTCTTTTTCTTCAACTTCTGCTTCTTTATTTCTTCTTCTACTTCTTCTTTTTTCTCCTTATTTTCTTCTTCTACTTCTTCTTCTTCTTCTTTTTAATTTTTTTTTTCGGAACAAGGGCAAAGACTGCATAATCTGCCGATTTGTTGTCAATGTTTTATAGTTTCACACCAGATTCAAAGGAAAATTTTGTCAAGCAGAAATTATAGTGTTCCAGACTGCATCACTACAAAATCATGTTCCTAGCTCTTTCCATTTTTTCAAAATCAGATTTTCAAAATCTTACCTATGATGAAATATGGAACTGTCCGCAAATTAAGTTTACGTGCGAACTGTGGTCACACCACTATTAATAGACAATAGTCAAAATATAAAACAAGGATCTTTCTTTTTAGTCGCTACATGCGCATGAGTATTTTATAAGTCATTTTCTGTTGTTCTATTATAGTATTATAATTAAAAACCCAGAAATTCATTTCATGTCATTTCAGCAACATTTATGAATCGCTCTATCGAATTAAAAATAAACCACGTTGGATAAAGCCACGTTTTAATTTTAGTACGCCAGTGGCTTGGGGATAGATACCGAAATCAGTAAAAATCATTTTCCAGAGCTTCGAGCTGATATGCTGCTCTGTACTTAGCCGTAGATGGCGTTTCGTAGTTCAATGGTTGCAAGATGGCTAAGTTCGAGTATGACGAGTCGGGTGGCACTTCACTTTATTTTCTGGTTTCTTTCTATGCACTTGTCCTTTTTCCACTAACGTATTACTTGTGGCCTTCTAAGCACAAAAAGGGTGAGTAATATTTCATTGGTAAATCTTATATTGAACCGTGGCAAGTAACTTTGTTCTTGAGATTGCCAATGCGCTGACGATTGCCGTATGGGATGAGAGCCCGAGAAAAGACACGTTAACTTATCGTGCAGCGACCCCGGCGTCCTAGCGTAGGCCGGATGCAGAATGGTGTGTGCCCGCCTGTACGTGTAGGCCCTAGCCTATGTGTTTTCAAAACCTAACAAAATAGAATCTAGATCTAGATCTAGATTGTATGGAAATTATGTATTGAATAGCAAAAATTACTGTAAATCTACAGAGTAGATTGGCGCTTGTTCAGAAAAGTATCAAAAATTTGACCCGTAACTCCAGCGTGGAGCGCGTGCCTAGCCTGTGTCATGTCATGATAAATGTGTGAAGTTATCTACGAGTACGACTACGGTAATGTCTCAGATCCTCATTACGGTAGATAACTTCACACAGACACGCCCGCCCGACCCGCAACCCACCATAGGTATTGTATTGTGCAGCGGTTTGCCGTGAAACCTGTGAAAAAGTGTAGAGTCTATGCATATCAATGTTTTTCCGAAAAATACTCCAAAAATAACAAGAAAATTGACAACAAACAGGCTATAAACATAACAAATTTAACTCAGGATCTTTATTTGGACATTTAATGAATATTTACTTCATTTTGGGTATGTTTTAGTAGGGTATCTCCACGCTGGAGTTACGGGTCAAATTTTGGATAGGTTTCTGATAGGCCCGAGTCATCACAGGTTTTGCCGAACCCGGGTTTGACTTGAATATTTCGGGCGGGGACCGGGTACCCAAAATTTTCTCCACTGACACTTAAATTTATGTGCATGCAGCGGCGGAAGTTAAGACTAGGTGCTGTTGTAATAATGCGACGGAAAAGACAGTTACTGCTTTCATAACAATAAAATTATCAATTGAATTAAATTAAGATGCTTTAAAAAATAAATGTATATCGTTTCAGTTGACGGTAGGTGTTTTTATCGCTCTAAAATTGAGGCTGCAAGGAAGGAATCAGGCTTCGTGCGTGGTACTGGTACCAAGTGCGTTCAGAAACGGAAGTGGAAATATGACCCACTGAAGACCGAGCAAGTTAAGAACGTCCAACCCACAAGACTAAAGTGTTGATCAGACTACTACAGTAGTAATGTATAGCTTCCTGAGTGAGCTGCCAAAGGGATTACCCAACCAAGTACAATTAAATTGTAATACTAATTTAATAGGCATTCATTTAATTTTCAAAATATATCCACAACATAATGGTTTACCCTTGACATTTTGATGAAGGAAAATAATTTAAAGCTCTTGAAATAACATCGAAATGCCTTTCGTTCATTCTAAAAATGAGTGTGTAATGGTAAGGTGAAGTTATGAGTCAAGTTTTTTCAAGCTTGATATGCGTGTTTACATCCCTACACCGTCATAAATCACTGTAAAATAATAATTTTCTTTGACAAATAATACTATAGATATTCATAATATCTTACAGATGTAATGATATTTCATGAGCTACGTACTCGATATCGAGTACAGCTAGCCATCATTTTGAAACGAGACGTAGATGTCATGCAGCGCAGTAGACCGTAGGTGGCAGTATGCAGAGAGAAAAAAAATGTGCGGGCCTGAGATCATGTGATATTTGCGTACCTATCACGTGATTTTTTTTTTCCCTCTCTATGAGCTGCTGCATGTCTGTAGTCTACTGCGCTGCATGACAATTATGTCTCATTTAAAAATGATGGCTAGCTGAACTCGATATTGAGTAGCTCATGAAATATCATTATTTCTGTAAGATATTATGAATATCTATGGTATTATTTGTCAAAGCAAATTATTATTTTACGGTAATTTTGTTGAATTGGAGTCCCTTAAAGTCTTACGTGATGTTTTTTAATTGGTTTAATGCTTATTGTTCCGATCAGCTCGGACGACGGTGAGGGATGTACACACGCATAATTCGCATATCAAGCTTGAAAAACATGACTCGTAACTTCAGCTTGCCGCTACACATGTATTTTTAGAACGAACGAAAGTCACTTAGATGTTATTTCTAGAGCTTTAAATTATTTTCCTCCATCAAAATATCAAGGGTAAACCATTCCATGCGTTCCTTGTGAAAAACACGTTCGCCTGTGCAAAGACTTTGCAACATGGTAAGAGAATGCAATGGTCAGGAAAACAGGCAATCAGATGTATCGTTGCCAGTTTGATGCTGACATTAAGGCAGTAGCGATTAATTTAGTGTGATCAAGCGCGCATGGGTTGTTCGCTGAATTCGGGGATACTCTAAGCACCTGCCTTTTTGCACTAATTGGTATCGTCATGATAAAGAATTTTTTTTCTTTCTTTCTTTCTCTGTTCCTCTGCATGTATAGATGATCCAGAGAAGGCCCGGAAAGCATGTCACTGTGACCCGTGCGAGTCAAAAAGGGCCCAGATTAAGGCCCCCACCACTTCCAGCACTGTCAAAAACTTTGCCAGGTAATAAGTTTCAAGTTTTGTCGTACTACAGACATTTCTTTCCATTGGTGTCACATGCAGTAGGAAATACCATGTGTTGAGGGCCAGAAAGGCAGTTAGTCAAAAAGAAATCGGTCAAAGCAGTGGTCAAAAAGTTAAGTGGATAACAATTGTAGCTTTTCAAAATTTCAAAATACCTCTACATGTACTTCAAAAAATAACTGGTATTATAAAAATGGCGTTTATTTCTCTCTTTTTTAAATTTAATCAATAAAATACAAAATAGTAAAATACAAAATAGTTTTTTTTTTGCAGTAGCCACTAGCCAGTAGTGCAACAACAACAAATGACCCACACACAATAGATATAAAATGATCAATCAATTCTGTGTAAAAGATATAGCTCTACATGTATTTACTTGGGCTAATTCTTTGCAAAGTCATTAGAATTAGATACCACAGTTACAATGGAAAATATTTGTCATTTTGGGGAATGCATGGCCATGGAAAGTCAAGTAAGTGAGTTTTTCAATGAGGAGGGTGCTTATTTTCTTGCTATTCACTTCATATTTCTAGCACACTTACCGGTAGTCAATTTTACTCAGAACGTACCCTGAGATGTACATGATTGGGACTCGGGAGATGACATTATCAACAAATATTATTCTTTCTTTCATGAAACATTGTTCCAAAACATCTAACTTGTGAATGAACCAATTTTTAATTTAAAGAAGAAATCAAAGCTTTATCTTACTCACAAATTGAAGCAGTCCTATATTGATATTTTGTCTGCATTTAAACCACTCATGTCATTGACTCTTTGAAAGGATTTATAATTTGAGTAACAGACTTTTAAAATTCAAAATTATGTCTTCTTTTCTCTATCAGGTGGACATTTTTGTTTGTGGCATGGGTCATCTTTATTCTAGTAGCGCTGAAAGCTTCCCAAGTAGAAAGGGATCATATTGAGTATGATCCTTTTGAAATTTTACAAGTAGACAGGGTAAGTGTATTTGTGTTAGCTACATGTACATACACATATCGAAGGGTCAGTGACACAAAGACGTAACTCTATTTTATCCACTTTGAGAAAAAGTGGTTTATGTGTCACTGAGCACTTGGGCCTTAAAGAGATGGTTTATTGATTTCAAACTTGACTGAATTTGGTATCATTGCAATCGAAAAATTACACTGAGTAAAATCAATACATTTGTGTAACTTGTACATTCGAGCGAAATTTATAAAAGTTGATTGAACTTGACGAAAAATCAACCCACTCAACGCCCCTAAAACATCGTAAGTCAGCTGATTTTTGAAGTGACGTAACAATATGAACAGCGGGCCGCTCAGCAGAAATGATTGACGACGGTGCGAGATGCAGTTTGCGTACGATTCACATTGACTCTCGAGTACCGTACCCATTTATACCTAACGCTGTTTACCTTCATGAAAATCCCCTGGAAATATGGATATGGACGAAAACATACTTGAGTATACTCCAGAAGGCTCCTCCATGGCATGGTTTTGGTTCTTAATCTGACGTTAGTCTAGATATATAACTTCCAAAAAGCGAGTGAATATATCGTCGATGTATAGCGTTCAAGTTTCCCGTAGCTGGTAGCTGTGCGTGCGTACTCTGTGCATGTACTATGTGTGCAATACATCTAGCGCAGCTTGCTAGCCAGCCTAGCCCGTATCCCGGCGCTCGAGCTAGCCGTGAATCGCGAACCGGACTGATCTGTTTCTCTCGGTTTATCAGGTCCTAGCTATACGACTTAATTTATCAAAAATGTAAATTAATCAGCCTAATCATACATTTTTGTAATGAATATCTGGACAATTCTATGTAAATTTGTCGCCTATTTTACTCCAAAAGAGTCGTTAGGTCAGCATAGATGCAAAATGTCCATTGCCTTCCCAGATCAGACACATAGCCTACACGCTGAAGTGCCCTCAGATTATGTGATTATTTTTCCGATTTTTATGCTCAAATGTGACGGAAAAAAATATAAAAGTCAAACAAACATTTGTAGAAAGTATCATTTATTCAGTGGATCTCATTCAAAATGCCAACAAAAGAGGAAATATCACCACTGGCGGTAAATATACAAACAACGTTAACCTATATCTGAAAATTGCAATGGGTATCCGACATTGTCCCGAATGTGTGATGTAGGTTGTTCATATTGTGACGTCATAGTTTCGCATGTAAAATAACGCCGTCAATTCACTTAGTGAGTGCGTTTAGGAAAGGGTAACAAAATTACATTTAATTTATTCCTCACAACAGTGAGGGCTTCAAAAGTACTTTGCTCATTTTGTTAATGTTCTCAGCAATCTGTAGAGGTGTAATTTGCCCATTTTCCACATTTCAATGAACCATCTCTTTAAGGAGTTAAGTCTATGTTTCACTAGCCATTGAATTAAATGGGATGTTGGGTGGAGATAAGTCTTTGTGTTTCCTGGAATGCCCACTTTTTTTCGAACATTTTGATATCAAATACTCATTTTGGCAAAATATGGAGTTACCTCTTTGTGTCACTGAACCCACGATATGTACATGTAGCTTATGACACAAGATTTACAGTTAAAGATAAAGTTGAATTCTGGTCATGTGATTGCATTGTGAAAGAAACGGTGTGGAATCGACCAGAAAAGGTTAATCATCTAGCATATAAGAATTTGTGTGTATTGCAAGGTTCTGGAATCATCAAAATGATAAGAAATATGGCCAAGTCTTGATAAAGTTACAAACACTGTACACAGAAATATGTATATGGGACTACACGAACACGTGGTATAAAAATCCTACCCGGATTTTTACGATGTTACGCGACATATTTAGAATATGAAGGCATTTGAAAAGCCATGCTTTTCAGGGAACATGTCTTATCTGATGTTCTTCCACACTTGCGTTATAAGAATGATAACACTCACAAATAACTTTTCTACTCTTCCCAGAACTCAACCTTCTCTTTAACTAAATTATTTATACCCCTTGTAAATTTGATGTTTTATGTGTTTTTCGTATTCATACTAAAAAAAGAAAGGTGGACTAGTTGAGTAGGGGCATTTGTTTTATACTTTTAGATAAAAGCTTTAATATTTCATGTATAGGATAATAACAATTTAGTTGTTAACTATTTATTAGGCACAACCCATATACAAATATTAGAATATGAATCCAAAGACTCAATATATATATTTGGAAAACACTGTAAATATTGGTTCAAAATGTGGATTGGCAGTTGTGCTGGGGAAAAAAGATGTTTATATGATATAAGTATATATTTGATATTACTTGATTTCCGGTGTATTCAAATTCATGAGATAACCATCCTCTTAGGCTGATATATTTGTAGAGGAATAATCTATTCCACTCAGCCCCCCCCCCCCCCCCCCTCTTTTCTGCTTCTTGGAACCGAATGGCTTTACATTGTTCAGTTTCTATTTTTTGTTACAATGAATTGTTTCATCTGTATAAAACAGAACTAGTGATACTAAAGTAATACATAAATTCCATTTAAATCAATGTGAATATCAAATCAGTATTCTTTGTTTGCAACAAACTCAAGAACTTGTGGAAGACAGGTCTTTTAAACCTTTTTTCTTTGTTTGATCAATACAAGGGAGCGTCAGAGGCAGAGATCAAACGTCAGTATCGTAAACTCAGCAAGTTACACCATCCTGACAAAGAGGGCGGCGATGCGTCCATGTTCATGAAGATTGCTAAAGCTCATGCTGCGTAAGTCAACTACATGTACTGTAACTCCTTTTATATATGCCACACAAATAATCTCACTGTGCCATATTGTATTTTTTAAGGAATAGATATACCAAATGATTCAAGATTATTTAATTGTTTCCAGTTCAAGATTAATAAATACCAGTAATACTAGGGCTGTCATACTGCTAAGCAAGACCAGAAAAAATGGGTAAATTTGCAAAGCCATTTGGTCGCACAAGGCAATCCTTCCGTCAATTTTTGCCTTTTTTTTTGTTTGTGCTAAATTGCTCATGTGGTAAACAGGCAACCATGCAGAGAGGCAAAGAGAGCAAACGAAGTGTTAATTTTAGTATGCTTTATCTAAAGCATTTAGAAAACACTTTAGACTTTGGAATACAATAAAATCCATCTTAGTGGCCACCTCTCTTTAGTTCTCATGTATTTTGTCTCCCTCAAGAATGAAATGTGTACTGTAGAACCTGTCTAGAGTGGTCACTATCTTTGTTTTTCCCTTAGGTGGCCTGAATAGACAGGTTTGACCTGATTTAGATTTCTCATTGAGTCGGTGTATTTAAGCATAAATGTGGAATTTATATCTTGATTATGAAGTTGGTATACAGTAGTTCATTATTATTAATTTTTTTTTTCAGGAGAGGGAAGGCAAGGGGGAAGGGGGGTAGAATTTCATCTGTAGAAAAAGACATTAGTAACTGGAACATTTAAACTACTTTATGTATTTCAAAGTGTAACCTAACAGAAGGTACCTGCAATAATACCTCTGATACGATATTCATGTGAAATTTGTATGAAGGATATGGGTCAGTGAAATATGAGAAGATGAAGCAAAATGAACTAAATGGAAGGTAATTTTGCCCTTCAAGTAACTATAATGAGCTTTGTCATCATTGAAGTATGAAGAAATAGCCCTATTTTGTAATACTATTTTGTCAGTCGGTTGTAACACATGAAATTGTCCCAAAAGGACTTGTGATATATCACTGGGATAAGCCTCGGAAAATACAATTTTATTACTTTTAAAAAATCTCTTTCAACCCTGTTGTGGTTATTGTTTTTATACAGGTTAACAGATGAAGAGTCGAGAAGGAACTGGGAAGAGTATGGCAGCCCTGATGGCAGACAAGGTAATGAACGTCCCTAAAAGATGGTATCTTGCTCTAAGAACCTTTGTGGGCTAGCATGACGTTAACTCTGTGTCAAAGGATTTTTCATTTCATTTATTTATAGAAAACATGTAAAACACAAACATGTGCTTTGGATCAAAATACGAATGAATTCACAGAAACAAACATGTAATGGACCTAAAAAGGGAAAATAAGTGTACAAACTAGTATGTGAAGGGGGAAAAGTAAAGGCAAAATTGCTTGTCAGGGTTACTCCCTAGAGTAATGATAATAGCACAATTTAATAATTGGGGGGGGGGGGGCATTTCAAATATTACAATTACTGGGCTAAGTAGAGAATTGCATATTAAACAATTTTTTTTTTTTTGGGGGGGGGGGGGGGGGGTTGTTTAAAGCTTTGTATTTGTCTGATCCTGGGAGCGTTCACATGATTAATGCAATAAGTGAAATTTACATTTATATGTTTTTCTAATTGTATGCCATACTGTTATATTTTACAAAACACAGTAATATGATTTAAAACATGGATATAAATTGGCACAATCAATATTTTCCTTGCAAGTGAGTGATATGAATTGACATCGAACCTGTTAGTAAAACAGTGGTAGTTGTGAAAACTTGTCTAAACAGGCTTACCGGTGTGTCTCTTAAAGCCTTAAAATATTTGTATTAATATTCTTCCTTTCCTCCTCTAGCCACAACCTTTGGTATTGCCCTGCCTGCCTGGATTGTGGATCAGAATAACTCTGTATGGGTAAGTTAACTTCAGAGACTGACATGATATCGTCCGTTTGGAGCCGGAAGGGTGGTAACTCATATATTTTAACACAGAGTTATTGCCCTTCTGGCTCTGAACAGATGATATGAGGTTTGTCACCATGATAACAAATGTGAATTTCAATATGGAAATTGACTGTGCGCAACATTTTTTTTCTCCAATGACAGTAGGAAGGTGCAAATACATGTGAGTTATGCATTACAGGGTGGAGATGGTTTGTGTCTTAATCCAAATAAGGACAGGGAATTGGCTTTGAAAATGTTTAAGTGATCAAGTTATAATCCCTTTGCTTTTGATTAGGATAATATCAAGTCTTGGCAAGGCTAAGGGAAATCATTTAACAATAGATGAATACCATTTCTTTCTTTCGCAAGATGTTACACCTTCACAGTCTGCTCATGTGACAGCAAGGGCTACAGTGTACGTCATTCAATTCATATTTTCATGATTCATTGTATTACCATATTTGCCAGGTTGAAGAAAAGACAATTTTAAACAAAATATTGGAATGAAAAGGAATTGAATCATGTCAAAAGCAAGCTGTTTTATGTAAAGCTGTCATGGTGGAGTGGTTTAAGCACTTGACTTGAAATTTAAAGGTTGTTGGTTCGATCCCCGGTTCGATCCCCGACACGACACTAATGTCTTTTGGCATTCCATACCCAAGAGAGAAATGGGGACCCTGTAGGATGACAAAAGCCTTTGTGTTTAAATAGTAATTGCCATATGCCCTCACAGTGACCATATCATAGGAATATTCCCCAGGGAGTGGAGATGGTGCACACCAATGAATCTGATGACGGGTAATAATATCTTTAAAGTGCTTAGAGACTGTATTTTGTATTAAGTGCTATATAAATCCAGATTATTATTATTATACAAAAGATTGAAATCTATTTACAAGTTTCTCATTAATCACCCACAATAAGTTGGACACATTTTAATTATACTTCAAAATTTCTTTCTCGTCTTGTTCTCTAGGTGTTGGCTGCATATGGATTAGCCTTCATGGTCATCTTGCCAATTGCTGTGGTGAGTATTTAACCCATTAGAGTACATCGCCAGTGAAAAAAAATGTTATAAATGAAGTCTCACTTTATATGTAGGTTGCTTCATTGGTTCAACTTGGTATTTCATAAGGCTTGTTTCACATATGATGTGAACTGCAGCGGTTTTGTAATGATATCGTCAGATGCAAACAATAGGTGTGACAAATGTGATTCACTGATCAGACTATTGATATGAATATTAGGATCAAATGCATCATATAATAATGTTTTATTGCTGGGATGCATGGCATTACTATGATGTTCAGTAGAAAATATGTGTATGAAATGTGAAAGTGAGAATATACTGATAAGAATAAAGTAAACTGATAGAAATATAATCAGTGATTTGCTTGAATAAAAAATTAAATGATTGTTATTGTTTTTCTTATCAGGGTACGTGGTGGTACCGATCGATCCGCTACACTGCAGTAGAGATCCTCATAGACACCACACAGCTTTTCATGCACTTTCTCTACAAGACCCCTTGCATGAACCTCAAACGTGAGTACAACCAATCTAAGGTAACTATTTATTAATTTGTAAAACTTGGTAGGACTATAAGTTTTAATCTCATATAGCGCATTTTTCATGTGTTTCCTCTCCTTCCTTTTTGTTTTAAATATTCTACTCTCTTCTTCTCTCTCTCTCTCTCTCTTATAATATGCTTTAAAGTACATTGCATTGTGTGAGTGTGTGAGTGAGTATGGCTGAGTGTGTTTGCAAGATATTTGTAATTGTTTTGTAATAAGTATGAATAATTATGTATCTCTTTTTTGTTTTGTTTGTTATAGTATGTTTGTATTACATTTGTATTTAATTCTATGTTAATGGGCCCCATTTACAAGCTCTGCTTCTCAGGGGTCCATAACTTTTAATGTTATAATTGTTCCAGTACCAGTGTCATTGTAAATTGTTTTTAATGATTGGCTGAATAAATTAAAATTGAAATTGAAGGTTCTACATAACGGAATGTTGGATCGTAAAAAAAGATTTCTATTACACATCCAAAATGATTAACCTGTGTGACAGTTTCGGTGTGTAAGTCTAGACATCTTCCTCAGATTTGTACTGGCAGACTGAAGTTAGCTGCTAGTTTTCTGATCGACAAAAGATGCCCTTTTGGATATCACCGCGTCCTTGAACTATGCCAGATCCCTCCACCCCACCCCCTGATGAAATTGTTCAGCAGTCAGAGTGTTGCATTGCTTACTCTTGAAGAGGTTTTGTGGTTGGGTTGATATGAACCCAATGATAGAGGCTTAGAATCCCTGCCACAGCACTAAATAACCTTTGAAAAGAAAACCCATCTACATTTGCCACTCTCTACCCAGGTGAATTAAATGGATACCTGATCGGTAAAATTTCTCGAAAGCTTGAGCACCTTATGGTACATGTAGCTCTGCTAAAGCCAGGTTAATTGATTGACTTTGCAAACCATAGTGGACATTTTTGCATAGTGGCTACATCTCTGTATGAAAATGTATACAATCATATCTTTGTTCAGCCATTAAATTGACTAGCAGGCAATTTTACCAATTTATAGAAGTCTTTCCCAGCATTATTTTACCTTAAGAAGAATGTGTTGGAATATGTATTTATTGTTGATTACCTTCTGTGATGTCTTCCACGTTACAGGTGCCTTGATGATCTTATCTGGATCATTTGAGTTTGAGAAGAGTCATAACAGTCAGGTCGTTAACAGACCAAGCGACAATGAAGAGCTCCCCCCTGTGAGTATTATATGCCAATCTCAATTTTCTTGGCCTGGGTTTGTTTCAATACTACAAAGGAAAGTTGATAGAGCAATATATATGTATTTAAAGCTTATCTGCACTAGTTTGGCCAGGAGGGATTAGACTTCCCTGCATGGTCACTGGCAGGTGGTTATCTCATCAAATCAGCTCTCAAGTAACATAATGAAAAGGGGATCATGGGGGATCAACAGTACCACTTAGGCATTGTTGGCTATATTGAGGGCACAAGTAACTACAAGTAGTGCAGTCCCGTTTTAAACTTTGCTTTCACAAATGAAGCCTACTTTCATTGTATCTTTGATGGCAAATTTAACTTATGTCAGTCATTACTGGAGGAATAAATTCAAACAGTAGGATTTTTGCAATGGAAGAACATTATAACCATTATAAAATTAATAGTTTTGATTTTTACAAAGGAATACCAGGTATTATTTGTGTCCTACAAACTGTATGTCTTGTTTTTTTATTTTTTTTTAATATAACACTTTGCCTTGCTATTTCCAAGCTTTTGAAGGCAGATTTTTGCTCAATTTGAATAATTATATAAACATACATTAGTTCATCCAAAAAATATCTTATCATTTAATCATCTTTAATTGCAATGCATTTCTCGGACATGCAAAAAAACTGTAGACAAATTCTGTTTATTATTCTCTTCTGCAGCTTGTGAGGGAGTTTTCAAATGACATTGGTTTGAAGAACAAGGAGCGGCCCTTCTGCTATCCGTACAGTGTGAAGGTCCGGACGCTGATATACGCCCACCTTGCTCGGGCAGACCTACCCCCGAAAACCTTGGATATTGGCAAGTATCTGCTTTGGATGATTCAAACTTACTGAATTTTGTTGCAGATATTGTCATCAGGGGTGACAGTTTTCAGGCTTTTGTCTGATTTTAGGCCCTATCACCTTTTATGTCAAGGCCTTTCCAGGCTTCATACTGCACAGAATGTATGGCCTGTATCATTTGTGGGTCTCTATTCAGGCCAATTAGGTAAATCCAAATGGTATCCCTGGTTAATTTTGTTCCAGATGTTGTTCCAAGTTATCCGTCTATACAATTTAAGAACCCTTTTTAGATTTTGGCAAAGAAAATCATCCCTTTGCCCAAACGTAGCTATATTATCAAATTTATGTAATTTTAACTGCTTTATCATTTGAAAGATTGATGCTTTATTTGGTGTATGTAATCTCAGAAAGATAATTTTATACTACTATATCAAGTGTTTAGATGTTATAGGTTGTAACATCTTACAATATATTTAATTTGATTTAAATCATAAACACTGGACCCAACACTGTACCTATCCCTGAACCTTAGCCTATTCACTTGCAACCCATATACTAACCTAATGATTTTGATGGGATAAATCCTGAAACAAATGTTGTGAGAGCGATTGATTGATCAGAATGATACATTGTGAACCTTGTGTGATTGCTTTTTGTAGATCGTCTCTACGTAGTGAAGAAATGCCCTCAGCTCATTCAGGAGATGGTCAACACAGCAGCACAGCTCATCTTCTGGCACAAAATTAACAAAGGAAATCGTGAGTTGATAATTCTTTCTTTATTATTTACGGTAAGTAAGAAATTGAGGAAACATGAACATCTTTTCACGAACCATTGTAAGTACAAGTTCGCTGACAACTCATTGAAACATGTGTATTACATTTAATAATAATAACAATAATAATATGTTTTGTTTACCCAGGGTAGCCTCATCAGCCTCATTCATACTGTTCTCCCTGAGGGCCCTGCAATCATTTTAGTGGGACTTCTGTGAACTTGTATTTTATGAAAATTGTATGAAATGATGCCCAGGAGTTCTTAGCCAGGAAAGCATGATCCCTGTGGGGGGTCTTCAGCCCCTAAATTCAATGTGCAAAAGTTCATGAGGTGTGAATGTGTCTTGGAAGTAATGCATCCATTCAAATTCTACGTTCAGTTGGTGTAAAGGAACAGATATGTCAGATGGGGTCGGGAAACTTAAACTGAAGTAAATTCTTGGATCAAACAATTAAAAGGATCAAGTATTATCATTCTTGAAATGTGATTTTTACTTCAAAAATGTGAATCATGAATCAAAATATCAATCATGTGTAGCTATATAAGTAATAATAATAACAATTCTTTCATTTCTTCCACTGCTGCTGTAAACACTTACCCAATCAATGATAGAAATGATTGAAATTGAAATTATATTATCCACTCATTAAATCTTTCTTCCAGCTTCCAAAGAGCCAAGGCTGGAGACGATAGAACACATCATGAAGCTGAGTCCGATGGTTGTACAGTCCACATGGGATAAGTCCCCACTCATGCAGCTTCCACACTTCACAGAAGAGACACTAAGACTGTGCCAGTCAAAGAGGGTAAGCAGAGCAGGGGCAGGGCTTCTTGACAGGTGGTAGCACACTTGATGATCAGAGGGGGCGTTTCACAAAACTTGTCATCAGTGACAAATGACCGTTTTTGTTTTTTTGTTATAAGCTACTGAAATCCTTGCTTCTGATTGGTTATCAACAGATTTGTCACTGATTTTTGTCATTTGTCATTGAAAGAAGGCTTTGTGAAACGGGTCCCTGATCAAACATGAGGAACTTGACTTTAAAAGTGTGGAGGAGAGGGGGCAGGGAGGGCAACAAGAAGGGATTTGAGGGACTAGTATTACTATGATTGTGAAGTGCATTTTAAACAAATTCATGTAATGCAGTTTGTAAAACATTTGATGATCAGATGAAACATGGAGGAAAGAGAGGAGTTGGGGGCAACAAGAAGGGATTGGAGGGATTAATGATACCATCAATGTAAAGAGCATTGAAATGTTCACGTATTGAATTATGTAAATGTGTTTTAATCAGTATTATTGAAAGAGAGACAGACAAAGAGAAAACAAAAAGTCAGAGACACAGAGATATACACAAAAATGAGGGTGAATACAAATTCACAAACATAGAATGAAAGAAAGCCAGGGAGCGAGAGAAAATATGATTAAGCCCAAGAATTATAGAAACAAAACTGATTTATTTCTTTTGTGGACGATTGCTTGTTTGATATTTCCATTGTCTTTAAGGTACTCTATCCAGAACAAAATACAAGAGTAAAACAGCAAAATGATTAAGAGGAAATTATGGGAGCAAAAATGTGGAGGGGAAAAAGGGAATAGACATAAACATATTTATTTGTTATATAATCCTTCTTGCAATTATGCTTGCTAAATTCAAATTATTATCATTTTTTCACTTACAGAAAAATGTTAAAAGTATATCACAGTTCATCAAGCTCAAAGATCTTGACAAGAGGTAAGTAACTTGGATCACAATTGTTTTAAATCTCTGTATACAACCCAATTGCCAAGTTTGTGAATGATAATAATAATGATGATAATGATAGTAATATAATAATCTCGATTTACACGGAGATTAATACAAAATACAGTTTCTAAGAGCTTTACAGATATCATCACTCTGGTCATCAGATTCATTGGCACACAACGTGCACCATGTTCACTCCCTGGGGATTATTCCTACCATATAGTCACGGTGAGGGCATATGTCAATTACTATCACAAAAGCTTTCATCATCCTAACAGGTCCCCATTTCTCTCCTTGGTATGGAGTGGCAACTGTAGTTCAATGCCTTGCCAAAGGAGATGTCCCTTAAAGGCCAAGAGTTGATCAGTTTAGAGTCGGTGTGGAGTCTGCTTGGCAGTGTCACTGTTAGGTAGTGCTGTGTTAGTATTAATTGATGATATTTTATGCTCTTACTTCATGCTCACAGAGAAAAGAAGAATTGTGACAGAGGTTTAATGTAATAAAATGTTATTAATGATGTCTCTTTCTAAGCCAAGTGTCACATTTAAGGATTCAAACATATTGTTTTGCTGTTCTTGCAGGTATATTCTTCGTCATCTAGATGAAAGGCAGTATCAGGATGTGCTTAACGTCTGTGCTAGTCTGCCTCTGATAGATGCAGACCTTAAATTAGAAGGTAGGAATTACTTTGACTATACAATCCCCAAATTGAAATAAAAATCAGCCCATTAGTCTAAGAGATAATACAGTGTACAGAGATGCCAACCAGTACGGATTTCCCGTAATTGGTACGGAAATTAACGACCATTACGGCAGTACGGAATGTTGTCTAAAAATTACGGATTACAAAAAAAAATGGCCATCCATGAGAAAGATGGAAAAGTATCAAGTATTCTCTTAATAGAAGCCAATTTTTCATTGAAAACTTATGTGTTGTGATGAACTGAAAGTCAATATTTAGCAACTTTGTGGGAGTAAAATCACAACAAATTTCAGATAATCATGCGCGCATGCGTCCGCTTGCCATTCTTTTTAGATTCATGACGCCGCATAGGAAATTACTGATTTATTCCCAAAATTACTGATTTTGAGCCTTATGATTACTGATTTTCTGTTTTGGAGGTTGGCATCTCTGAGTGTAAGGGGGAAGTGATTGGTAATATAAATATTTAGATTTCATGGATATATTTTAAAAGAAATGGGCAATTTCAGATCGTTTATGTTTTGATAAGTGCTTTTATTAATACTTCATTCTATGCAGACTTAATAGTATTTAGATAGCACCTTATCTCCTTTTATTCTTCACTTTGTTTCTTCTTACATATTGTCATTGCCCTTAATCATATTCATGAAGCATGATATACATTTAGTAAACCCATAGATGAATTTCGAAATTTGAAGACTAAACTGATGGAGAAAATATGTATAATTTGTTTCAGTTGTCGATGACGATGACAAGGCTACAATAACAGCTGGAGCTTTTGTGACTGCCACTGTGTATCTCAGGAGAGATACATTTACAGTAAGTACATTGTACCACTTAATTATGATTATAATGATAATGATTATAATAATGATGAAAATAGTCCCATTTGTATAGCAGCTCGCATACTATGATTCTCCCAGTCTTTGGATTTATTGCTAATTTTTTTTTTTTTTTTTTTTGGGGGGGGGGGGGGGTTTGTACATGTTGAAACTATGCTTAAAGTTGTCCAAGATAAATATTGTGAGCAATGTTTCTATTAATGGAGATGTAAATTGAATACTATTCCTGGAATCATACTGCAATACTCTTCACATACTGCAAATCCTCCCCCCCCCCTTTTTTTTCTCTTTTTCATGTTTAGAGACCATATATTGTGTTTTGTTTTTTTCTTGTACAGTTACAATCAGATGGTGATATGAGCAGTAGTAACATGGCTATAGAAGCAGGCGGCGACACAGAAGATTTAAAGACAGAAGAGAAGGTGGGTAAATCTAGAGTCTCCAAGAGAATGATGGTCCTCCACCCTTCTCAAATTATGACTTTATCTAGCTATGGGCTGTAAAATGTGTGTAAACAGTTATAAACAACTTTTATTTAGGTATTTGATGTATAGTATGTTATTCTCATAACTGTTTAAACCCTTTAAAATTGTAGATAGGCAAAAAGAAGTAAGAAAATCAACTAAGGGATGGGACTTTCGAAGAACAGATTAAAAATTACCTTTTATTTTTTGATAAAAACTTGTACGATCAAATTTAATGAATCATTTGAAGAGAGGTAAGAAAATGAATAATATGCGATCAGCATTTCTTGGCTTTAGTATCAGTCTAGTTATGAAGAGGACTATGCCCAAAACAGGAAAGTTCAAATGCTAACTTTAACTGTAATGATCATGTATTAATTGTGACTTTCTTTGATTTTTCTAAAGGATTCTCCATCTGTCAACAAAAATAAGCCCAAGGCCTGGGAGAAGCAGCAGAAGAAGAAGAAAGGAAAGACAGGTGGTGGTGGTGGAGGTGGTAACAAGCCCAAACCCAAGAAGCAACAAGAGAAAGAAAAAGAAAAAGAAAAAGACAAGAAGTCTGCCACAAAGCCTGTCTCTCTGACAGCTAACAGCACTCCTTCTAAGGACAGCACTAATGATGATAACCTTGATGTCATGGCTGTGAGTATCTTATGGGTATCTTGGTGACATATATGACCCTACAACACATTTTAGCTTGAGTTCTGGTAATGAAAGATAATAAATTCTCACAGAATCCAACAAAACAGTTGCTTTTCATTTTACACGTAAAAAAACACAATTTTTTGCTGTGATTTACTGCGTCATATCTGAACAAGCCTCAAGTATTAAGTATTTTTGCATACTTCTGAATTATAAGTCACAATTGATACCCAAAATCATTAATGAGGTTTGCCTGACTTTGCACCAAGATTTATATCAAGTGGATTTCATATTTTCAGATAACAGATGAATGTAAGACACACAAATTTTTGTCCCTGGACATTTTGTTGAAACATGAACTTGTAGTTTAAACTTGTCAATACAGCCATGGTGTAGACTAGTATACATATAATACACATCATTTTGTTCAGGCATTTAATTAGTAAGAATTACCCACACACGGTACCTTTGGAACAGTCTAACACGCCTGAGGCGATAGCCGAGGGTGTGTGAACTGTCCCGAAGGTACTGAGTGTGGGTAAGTTTACTAATGCCCAAACAAAATGATGTGTATCGTTTGTTTTATAAGATTATGTTTTATTTGTTTTTTAACATGATTTTGATAATGACCGGTCATTGTCCAAATTACGCGTTAGGCAAAATAAATGCCTGGTCACCTGTACACTTTCAACCAATCATTTGATTAGGATCCTTGTCATCATCTTATAATAGCTTCTGTCACTTTCCATGCTTCCGAATGACCTTTGACATGTCTATGTTCTCATCTTTGTTTGCAGGTTGATCAGGACGATGAAAACGGAAGTGGTATGGACAGCGATGACGAGGCCAGTCAAAAGTCTGCAAGGTAATTTTTTATCAAACCAAATTCATTTTATCAAATGTATTTGATACCTGATGACAGAATTTTGGGTTTTGATTCATTTGCTGTATGATGTACATGTATTTTTGTATTCCCCCCCCCCCCCCCATTATGATTATCTTTTACTCCCATGATGATTTTATTACAGTTGAATCTCATTATAACAAGGTACTTTGGATCATGGAAAACCTTGTTATATCAGGGTAAAATCACCCAAAAGAATATAAAGAGCTGGGACCAGCAAAATCACCTTGTTATATCAGTTGCCACGTTATATTAGAGCTCTTCATAATGAAGTTCCACTATATAAGGACTGATACCCTAACAAAACCTTGATTCTTGTACTCTCAGTCCAGTGACCAATCTGATGTTTGATAAAGAAGTATTTTCCAAAGCTAATGTACGGTTTTGTTAGCAAAAAGGAGACTGGAAATATGGTCTGAAGTTATTCTCCTTGTATCAAGAGATAAAGCTACAAGATCATATTCTAAGCATGATGAATATACTAGATGACAGCTTTACACTCCCCTACACTAGGACCCTTCCCTACACTAGGACCCTTCCTGATGGCTCGTGGCACATTAATCTTAACGCTTCGCTTGGAGACAGCATGTTTAAAGACTGTAGTATACATACACACAGTCCTCTTAGGTGTTTACATGTGTGAACTGCAGGTTACTGTTACTTACATCCCAGGATGGTATCTAAATCATTTTCTACTTTTCTTTTGTTTAATATTTCACTCGAGGAAAAACTTCACAGTAGCTTAGTATCTTCCTATTTATATAATATAATCAAGGACATTTCAAAAGTTTGTTAATGCTTCGTACTGAAACTTTACATTACCTCTAAGCAGGGACTTGGGAGACAAGGACTGGAATCTTGATGTATTCCCTTTGAACCCATGCTCCACCCCGACACTGCAGAATGTTATCCCAACTAATCCAAATTACTGCCGCTCAAGCGCGAGCGCTCGTAAATTTCTTCGAAGCAAATGACAGGCGAGGTCACAAATAACTCACTGCGCATGCGCCCTCGCTTAGCACAGGAAAGAAAAATAGCAACAGTTTGTGCTGCTAAGATTCAGTCCCAAAGCCAGGCCGAAGATTTGGTTTTTTACCCGGAAGATTGGGAAATTGACAGTTGGGAAACAACCGTCTGTATCTGTGGAGTTCCTGCTACGGAAAACTTAATTCAACGTGGCGGTGAAAATTGTCCGATTGTGTGGTATCACCGACAATGTGCAGGCGAAGAGGTAACGGAAATTCACACAAAGTCTCCCCAAGCTGAGCGGCCGGTCGCGCTCTCGTCAGTGCTAGATACGACCTGGAGATGCGACTTCTGTGTGAAACCTCATCAACCTGATTCGGGAAACACAAATAGATCTACAATATCGACCGATGGTAAAAAGTCCGAACTTCGTACATATACATGAAAATAAAAATCTATACTAACCAGCTCTGAGTTACTGAACTCTTAAGTAGCTGAAAGATCTAGTTTGTAGACTATAAACTCCCTTGTCAATAATTGTAACAAACAACGTTATCGCTCCTGGCCCGGCCCACATACCCAGAACCCTGCATGCTGCAGCTACGTACATGGTCATCACAAATAATATCGTTTTTTTGTTGTAATAGCAATCAGTCAAGCTCAAGAACTGACGAGTATAATTACCAACGCCTTTCTTTTAAATATTAATTTCCTTCTTTCCAGGCGCGTACGTACGCAGGGGGGGGGGGGGGGGTTAACCCCCCCTTGAGTTTTTGTTAAGTATATGTTTTTTGTGAAAACCACCCCCCCCCCCCCCTTGAGTTTTTTCTTCTTTTTTAAAAATCCTAATGGATGACCTAAAAAAGATGACCTTAACCCCCCCCCCCCCCCCCCCCCCCCCAACGGAACAGAAGGTTGATCGGTCAAATTTTGAAATTTTCGGGACCAAAAAAATAAATAAAATGTGTCCTCTTATCCCCCCCGCTTATTCAGCGGCTGGCTGAGTCGTTGCGAAAATTCTTTGGCCCGATTTCAAAATGTTAAACCCCCCACCCCCCTTGAAAAAATCCTGCGTACGCCACTGCTTCTTTCTCTTTTTTCAATATAAAAATTATATAGGACCTAATGTGGATAAGCAATGTGGATAAGCAGTATACAAAATTATTTTCTTTTTTTTTCCTCCCCTTTCCAATCGTATCCAGTTTAATTTTAATAACCAAGACAAGGAATTAAAACTAAAAGAAACCAAATAAAACAAAACAAACAAACATGATCGTGAGGGCAATCCAGTCTAATTGAAATGGTCATTCTTATTTATATCTATGATTCTTTATTAAAAATTGCAAAATCATATCGATCTAGTCTAGACTCTACTCTCAAGATTCTGATTTTGTGAATTTTGATAAAAAAATTTAGTGTCATGGTTTTCCTTTTTTTTGGAAACCAATAAACTATCTATCTAGATCAGCAAGAAAACAATTATACAAAACAGGGAAACCCTGCACTTTACCGGCATGACGTCACTAGCTTAGTAATGATGTCCCGTCGAAAATGCAAAGTTTCGAGATCTTTGACCAACTTCAGAGTCATGCCACAAAAAAACACGCAAAAACACGCATATGGGACTGGTATCAGTTAAAAGTTTACAATCTCCTCTTTCCTTCTAAATATATAAAAATATGCACATCATAGCGCAAGGTTGAGTAAATGTCCTTCAATATTCATATTCATATTGTCCAAAGAAATCATAAGTGTCCGTGTAACTTGGCTATATCTTGTCGGAATTTGACGGTTCGAAAGCGTAGGACTTCTTTGTTTATCGACTCATTGGAATACAACTACTGCGCATATGATATGCGCAGGATGAGTGAATGCGCAGCCAGAAGGTGTTAGAGATCAAATATAGTGTTTGCCAAAAACAATGGAAGGATGACAAGGATGCCAAAATCGGCGGGGTTGAGCATCGGACTTCAAAGCACTGCCAAAACCAGCCTTATCGCTCCGATTTACGACCCAGCGCTCATTGTTGCATAACTTTCATAGCCTCCGGGTATCGAGCGGCTGTCTGAGCGATGCTTATCAGGAGTTTGGAGGATCAATTTCATCAAAGTAAGCTTGCTTTATACCCTTGGAAGGTCGTAAAATAAAGAATCCAGTCCTTGTCTCCCAAGTCCCTGCTCTAAGTGAGTGTCAAATTTTGATAACAGTTTTCATTGCTCCCATGTACCAAGGTAATGATGGAATGCATTTTGTTTTACAAATTTAAAAGTGAATATTTATTCTCTCTCTCTCATCTTTTTTTCCCCTTCCAGTGAAGAAGAAGTAATAGAGGATGCTGGAGAGGATGAGGAGGAGTGGGACGAGCTCCAGTCTACTCTGACTAGGAAGGAGAAGGTCCTGGAAGGCATCAGTAAAGAATCTCACGAAGTTCACTCACCTTACTTCCCAGAGGTATATATCCCCCTCCCTGCCCCCTCCCCTAATGACATTTCAACCTAGAGACTCCCAAATTATCCCATTCCCCTCGGTTTCATCCAGGGACAGCTTGGTTCCTTTAGAGAGTTTGATTACACAGTATGTACTTGGAAGGCGATGTAGCTATTGACTTACTTGAAAAAAGACTTTCCTGATGTACATTATAAATAATTCTCCCCCCCCCTCCCTCTCTGTGATATTGAACCCTTTTCTTCACAAATGTCTTTTACACTAAAGAAGAAACTAGAGTACTATTTACTCCCCATCCTTTTTGGATGATGTAAATCCCCCATAATATTTTTGACCTGTACGCACTTGGAAAAACTTGTACCTTGTAGGTTTTCATGCTATTTTTACTAATGACAATTTAGTCCACACAGGGAAGCCTCATCAGCTTTAATGCTGTTCTTCCTGAGAGCCATGCAATTATGATTACCATCTACACCTCGGTGGAGAATGGCAAATGTTGATTAATGTCTTGCCACAGGACTTAAGTACCGGGCTGGGATAGGAAACTTTAACCCTTAGATTGAGAGTCAAGTGACTGAACCACTAAACGTTATACCATGACACCTCCAACTTTACTCAATGGAAGAAGCATCTTGACAAGTTATTTTGACTTTCATGTATTTTTTTTGTTTGTTCTGTCTCCTTATCGTACATCAGGTGAAGCATGAGTGGTGGTGGGTTTACATAGCTGATAGAAAATCACATAAGCTGGTCACATCACCAACCATGGTCTACGATCTCAAGAATAAGAAAGAGGTAAATTCATCAGATGTCTCTGTCTTTGTACTTTTGTCTCTCCCTCTCTCTCTCTCTCTCTCTCTCTTTCTCTCTTATCCCTTTGTTATTTGTCTCTTTTCCTCGCATTATGCACTCTTTCTGAATTTCTTCCTTTCCTATTGATCTTTCTGTCATTCTTTCTCTCTTCGGCTCACTTTGTCTCTCTTTCTCTCCCTCCCTCCCTCTATTAATCTCTCATGAAATTGCTGGTGTGTTGTTGTTTTATCTTTGAAAGCCAGAAGGGCATTAACAAATACAGTCAACAAGTAAATTATTTGTACCCTTTGTAAATTTGATGTCTTTAGTGTTTTTCATAACCCAAAAATGAAAGATGGACTGGTTGAATCAGGGCTTTTCTAGATTACTTTTACATGTAAGCTTTAATATGTAACATAATATTATTCAAGAAACATGATTTGGGACAAGTACATTTTTCTCATACTTTGTAAGGAATAGTTTAGTTTAGATTTAACAGCTTTCTGGCTCCCAGCAGACGATTTGCCATGAGTGGAGGGCCGTATTTTTTGTTAAGCCTTTGATACAACCATTGTTTAAAAACCCAATTGATCTTGTCTTGCCATCCGTAGGTTCAACTCCAGTTCCGAGCCCCGTCCAAGGGTAACTACCAGTTCTCTCTCTGCGTTCGTTCAGACTCCTATCTGGACTTGGATCTTATCAAATCAATCAAGGTAGGTCCCTGAGAAGTATGTGTGCATATCATCTTCATTGTACCTTTAAAACCACCTCAGCATCATAAATATCATCACCATCATCATCTTCCTTACTATTAGCATCAAACCCTTCACTACTTACATCATTAACCTCATCACAATCACAGCCGTCACCATCATTGCATCTTCATTTTTCATTTTTCATTTTCATTTTCATTTCTTTATTGAGTCCATATAGGATAATTGTTTATATGCACATGAACAATCTTGCTTCAACATATATATGAACATAGGAACAACATATAATTGACATTCATAGGGCCCTGTTTTAGTATACATTTGATATAATATACATGGTCATGATGAATATACATTTAAATACTCTTTCTTCTTCTTCTTCTTCTTCTTCTTCTTCTTCTTCTTCTTCTTCTTCTTCTTCTTCTTCTTCTCTTTCTTCTTACATACCCTCCATTTTTTTTAAATTCTTATATGCTCTAATCTAAAGAAGGTATTTTGTGTTAAAAATTATTTCTTGATATGGTATAACAGTAGAGGTACAACAGTAAAGTAAGTATACTAAAACAATATATATATTCGTGTAACATGTCAATGAGGGTATTTTGCATGGTTTTCACATTCTCTATTCTTTACTGGGTTTCATTAACTACTCTTATGGAAAGTGGAATGAATGAATTAATGCGGCGACTAGTTCTTGCTTTAATAGATCTCAATCTTCGTCCGCTCATCAGGTGTATGTACTGGTCATTAAGGGGGTGGGTAAGATCAGACATAATGGATAGGGCCTTAGATACTACTCTTTCCTTACAGACTTCATCTAGGTCAACAGTATGGTTCATTATTTTGCTGGCTTGTTTTACAACCCTTCTCAGCTTTTGTTTGTCATTTTGCCTTGCATTGTTAAACCAGATAATGGAATCAAATGTAATAGCACTCTGGATTATCGACTGGTAAAAGAGAAACAGAATTCTGTCGTTCACATGAAAGTACTTTAACTTTCTAAGAAAATATAAGCGCTGGTTGCATTTTGTTAGTGTGCGCTTTGACTTGTCTTCCCAAGACAGCTTATTGTCGATTTCTGTACCTAGGTATCTATAACTTTCAACATTCTCAATGGTATCATCATTAAAGTATACAGGTCTATCAATGGGTTCAAAAGCTTTCTTTTGCCTAAAGTCAAAAACAATTTCTTTTGTTTTCTTTGAGTTCAGCAGTAAATAGTTTTCCCTACACCAATTTTCGAACATGGAAATGGTAGCTCTGTAATCAAGTTCATTTTCAGTTTCAATCAATCCTACTATTACTGTATCATCTGCATATTTAAGTATGTGAACAGATGGAGAATTAGATATACAGTCATTGGTGTACAGGGTAAATAGGGTCGCAGAGAGGACACACCCTTGTGGGGTACCAATTGTTGTGATAAGTTCGTCACCATTAATGTCATTAATACCCATCATCACAATCAACACCATCATCAATACAATTACAGGGCTTAAATTAATCCAACGCCATGGGCGTGCATGCCCTTTTGATTGGCCTCAATGCCCCTCTCATTGGCCTTGGCGATTTTTTGTACCCTTTCCAATTCGTCTTATTTGTGATGTAATATAGCAATGTTCCCTACAGAAGAGTTGCCTTGCCCTAAAAATATTGAAATTTAAGGCCTGCAATCATCAACTCCATTATCAACATTGTTGTCACCATCATTTGCATCAGTAGAGAGATTTTCACCAATAACATGATCTGATCACGATCGTTACCACCAACATCATCATTTATAATAATCACTACCACCATCATTGGTGTGATCGCCATCTTCATTTTCATCATCATTATTGATCTGTCTGTTGAAACAATGCATTGACACAAACAATGAAAGAGCACTGTCTTGCTATTCCTGAAGAACCTTTCCTTTCACTCACGTACCATAAGGAGGACATCAAGCAAGCAATCGTATAAAGAGTAGTGTCAACAATATACATCAAATATTTGTGTTTCATTGTAAACTGAATGTGATTCGGTCTTCATGCATCCATGTTTTGAATATATTTACTCTTCATATGCCACTCAACTAATCTCCCTGTCCCACAATGTGGGCCTATTTATCATTGGAAAGATATACAAAAAGCTACAAGCTTATTTTACTGTTTCCGGTGCAATATAAAACAATGCTAGTGAACAAAGGGTTGTCATCAAGGAAACTGGATGGGTCAATGGTAGAGTAGTGGTCTCGTAACGGAAGAGCCCGGGTTCAAAACCAAGTTGATGCGCTAGTGCCCTTATGTATGGTAAGGCATTAATCCTCATTACCAAGCCCCTTGGAGTGGACTTAAAGCTGTTGTTCCCCTGGTTGTTTCCAAGCATACACATGCTTTCTTAGCAGTCAGGTTAAACAAACCATCAAGATAATCAAGACTGGAAACGGGTAATTTTGCAACGCCATTGTGTTGCTTAAAGCTAACCACCCGTCGATTGGTGCCTGTTATTTTGTGCAAAATTGAACATGTGGCAAACGAGCGACAGTGCAGTACTACTTCTAGCTCCTTGCTCCCTCTATACAGAAAACAATGCCTAAGTGGTGCCCATTGGTCCACCATTATCCTCTTTTTCTTAAGTTAATTGAGAGCTGAGTTGGTGAGATAGCTACCTGTTGGTGACCACGCTGGGTGGTATAATCCCTCCTTGCCAAACTAGAACAGATGGGCTTTAAATTAACTATTTCCCCATCACTTGCTTACCACTAGGTTGATGTGAAGGAAGCAAAGAAGGTGGAGGAGCACCATCCGCAGTGGGACATCTCTGACGATGAGAAGGAGGATGATGCAGAGGACAGCGCTGTCTCCGATTACACCACCGATGATGAAGAGAGTGACGATGAATAGATTCAAGGAGATCCTCATGCAAGGCGCTGGCTGCAGACTAGAGATGGGCATTATCAGGCCTGTTCACACTCTGAACTCTTTTTCCTTGGGCATGTAGTGACCCGGCATATGTGAACAAGCCTTCAAAAGCATATTGAACTTTTGAAAAATATGTGTTGAAAAATCAATCTAATAGAATATGGGAAGCAATATCGTTTGGATAGTTAAAATCTCATGAATTTCTACATTGCTCTTCTAGATATGAGTATATTTATGATTACTTTTGTCAATATTAGTACCATGGCACCCATACAAATTTTGTTGAAAGTCACAGTCTATTTTCCTTTTCCCAGTATTAAGTGAGGGTCAAAATATCAGGGATTATTGTTCATATAGTCTTTGCCAAATTACATGTACGGATAAAAAAACCTCATGTCCATTTCAAAACATCAAATTGTATGTTTTTAACAAAGATGAAACGGTGCGGATGGGTACGTAAATTATAATATTTCAATTTATAGAAGAACATAAATTTAATGTTGCTGCCTTTTTTTAAAGTCTGTTTATACTCGGAGCGTTTCATCTTTATTCAGAATGTTAGGTACCATTATAAATTGCAACATGATTTTGTACTGGGGAGAATTTCTGCTTTGAGAGCTTTTGTTGTAAAGTGTGTCCCAGAAAGAAAAAAAAACAGAATTCATGGCAGAAATTTTTAATGAATGATTTCCTTGATGAAATATACATGTCTGAAAAGTTTTGCTTTTATTCTTTTGTTTGAGTTACAACTTAATATTAATGAGACATGCATGATTGAATTAGATCTATGGAAAGTGGTGCTTCCAAAATTTTATTAGCACACACAAATTGCACCTTTGAGTAAACCTAACTATTTTGAAAAAAGAAAAATATCACATAAAACAGATTTTTGTCTTGCTTCTTGCTTGTGGTAATGAGACGGGGGCTACAGTATTACAAGAGTAAACATGCAATCGCTTGTAAAGACACACCCGGAACTCGTAAGGCATAATTGATATTTCAAATTTTGGTGCATCAAAAGTGTAATCCAACAAAATTTCAGTGTCTGGATAATTGGGGTACATGATACCCTTTTACCTGTATACCTTTTTATACTTTCTCTGTCTATGCAGTACAATTTTGATTTTCAGTTTATTTTTTTCAGATTTCCCTTTTGCATTCCGAGTTCCTCTGTGGCAACTGCATTTGCAAAACCCCCTTTGAAGGCCTGTTATTAGGAATAGAATGATTGTTTGAAATTAATTTCTAGGAAAGGTACTATCAAATTTCTTTGATCTTGGCTTTGACAAGATATCTGTCAAGCATCTTGAAATGGACCCCAAACAGACATAATAAGAAGCGAAATTTCTCAAAAAGAATGAAACAAAATGTTGTTTTCATGAAGCTTTCCAATATGCATTTGTTAAAAGTACCGGTAGGGTAGATTTGTGGCCTATTTAATGTCTTTTTCTTTTTTTAAGTTTGTGGATTGAATAATACCTTGTTAGATGGGTAATCTGAAAGGAATACAGTGTTTACTGATTTATTCTCACATTGCATGAGTGCATGGGATTTATGTTACCTGATGATAATTTTCTCTCTGTTGTAATAATATTATCTCTTAGTTCACATTGCTTTTTTCAGTAATTTATAACTGAACATTATCAAATCTATGTCTTTACAGTAAATTAATTTATTGATAGATAGTGTTGATGAAATGATATTTCATTCATGATTTTGCTAAATGTGATGTTTCTTCGAATTTTCTACTCCCTAAGTCCAATATATCAAGAATTAGATATAGTTGATGTATTTAATATTGAATTAAAAAATAAAACGAAGTGTAAATAAAATGATAGAATTTATTCCCTTTCCCCATCCCTAAAACACAAAAAAGGGATGATGTTTTTTTTTCTTCATGTAGAGATATGTCATTATTTGATTGCCTGATGTAGTTAAAATTTTCATATGTGTTCTTATACATGTAAGTGCATTATTATGTATGTCTTTTTTCTTTTAATTGTTTTTTGTGAAATTAAATTCTTTTATCCTTTTCAGACTATTATGTTGGCATTGCCTACTCTAAAGATTTCTAAGGGCTCATGCTTATATGTATCCAGTGCTTCACTGTGGAGAAGTTATACAAATACATTGTACATAGTACATTCTGCTATTCATGGAAGAAAGTTTATCTCTGTTTGTGTTTACTTATACATTTTTAGTTTTTTATGTATTAGGGCATGTCTCATCACATTACCAGGGTAGATTATCCAACACATGCATCATAAAGTGAATTACTCTTTGTTGCAGTAACCAGTTAATGCTGATGTTTTTTGCCCCTGTTTCAGATGTCTTTATGTTTAACAAACTACAGTGTTTAAAAATCATTCCTTCAAATTGTCGGTCAATTTCAAGTTGTAGTGGGTATAAGTACATGTATATGATACAATTTTAGTGTTTATGTTTGGTCTGTTTACACCGAGCTCCAGCCAATATGCGCTCTTATGTTGAGAACTCTATATGACTCCAACACTTCCAAAATTAAAAAGTTTTGCACATTAAGTAACGAGCCCCACCAAATTCTTGTCTACCCACTTTTATTAATTTTGTTGTCGAAGCTTGCTCTTGTTTGTGTTTTTTTCTTCTGTTTTTAGTTGTTATTTTGGGGGTTTGAGGGGTAAATGAAAAGTGAGAGATGGAATATGGAAATATTTTAACATTACTGAAACAAACAGCATGCAACGGACAAAATATACATTATCAATCGAGATCTGAAGTCCTAATAACTTTGACTGCTCTTATTTAACTACTAATTTACTACACATTTTCTCGTTGTTTTCAGGTTTTTAAAGTGACATTTAGTCGTACATGTACGTGTACATCTTCTATGATATTGTTGGTCATTGTATTTGTACATTACATTATCAACTGCCTAATCTCTCTCTCTCTCTGATTAAATGTTATGAATGCATCGATCTATCTTGACTAAAATGTGATGTTTTATTCTTTGATGTACTCTGTGGACTTCTGTGGTATATTGTTGAAGGCTCTTTTACGAGAGGTCAGAGGTTCAATCCTCCCATGGGCTTAAGTCCTTGGGCAAGGTGCTCTAAACACGTTTGTCTCTCTTGATCCAGGTGTAAAACATACCCATACCTGGCACTCACTGCAGGAAGAGCAGTATTGATACAGGTGAATAACACCAAATAATGATGCTGATTGCAGTGATGGTGATGATGGTGATGATTATATGGCTTTTTAAAAAAAAAAATGTATTGCAAAAACATGGGTTGGTGTATCAGAATTTTTTTTTTTTTACTCCCTCTTCGGGCTGATATTTCTCAGATTTGAATGCTTTTATACATTTTTCCTTCTAAAAAACGGTTTAAAAAAAATTAAATTAAAAGCCGACCATACATTCAAGATTTTTTGGTCGTTTGCAAAGGGCAATATATCTTTTTTTTGTTAGGCCTAAGGTGGAGGATCATGATGATGATGATGATAGGAGGAGGATCAAGATCATGATGGTAAAAATGATGGTTATGGTGATAGTGATGATGCTAAGATAAGAAGGAGGATCAAGATCATGATGGTAAAAATGATGGTGGGGGTGGTGGTGGATGTGATGATTATAAGGTGGAGGATTATAGTGATAATATGATAGTAAGGAGGAGAATCACGATGGTGATGATGAGGATGGGGTGGTGGTGGTGATAATACCGTTAATGATGTCATAATCAAGACCTTTCCCTTTTTTTTAAAGAAGGGGCATTTTTCCACATTCCTCGTTATTATCTGAAGTAACATAGTTGAATGAACAGTGGTCACAGACACCTTCCTGAGATGAAAAGGTATGAAAAAAGGGACTTTTTGAAAGATCATAAATTCTGGCCAAAAATGATGGGCTAACCCCTAGTCATTTTTCTTCGTTGCGTGTAATAATCTAATCTAATATTTTGAATAGACGGGGAATATAATCACTTTCAAGAGATAAAAAGATATGAAAATAGGCCTTAATCAAAAATTATTAATTTTGGCCAAAAATGATAACCCCTTGCCATTTTCGTCAAAAAAATGTAATTTTTCTACATTTCATGAAATGATCTGAAAAACATATTTTGAATAGACAGGGGTTCAAAGAGATGAAAATAAGCCCTTTTGACAATTCATAAATTTTGGCCAAAATGATGGGCTAATCCCTTGCCATTTTTGTCAAAAAGTGTCATTTTTCTACATTTCATGAAATGATCTGAAAAAACATATCTTGAATAGACAGGGGTCAAAGAGATGAAAAGAGATGAAAATAAGCCTTTTTGAAAATTCATAAATTTTGGCCAAAATGGTGGGCTAACCCCTTGCCATTTTTGTCAAAAAGTGTCATTTTTCTACATTTCATGAAATGATCTGAAAAAACACATTTTGAATAGACAGGGGTCAAAGAGATGAAAAGAGATGAAAATAAGCCTTTTTGAAAATTCATAAATTTTGGCCAAGATGATGGGCTAACCCCTTGCCATTTTTGTCAAAAAGTGTCATTTTTCTACATTTCATGAAATGATCTGAAAAACATATTTTGAATAGACAGGGGTCAAAGAGATGAAAAGAGATGAAAATAAGCCTTTTTGAAAATTCATAAATTTTGGCCAAAATGATGGGCTAACTCCTTGCCATTTTTGTCAAAAAGTGTCATTTTTCTACATTTCATGAAATGATCTGAAAAAAACATATCTTGAATAGACAGGGGTCAAAGAGATGAAAAGAGATGAAAATAAGCCTTTTTGAAAATTCATAAATTTTGGCCAAAATGGTGGGCTAACCCCTTGCCATTTTTGTCAAAAAGTGTCATTTTTCTACATTTCATGAAATGATCTGAAAAAACATATCTTGAATAGACAGGGGTCAAAGAGATGAAAAGAGATGAAAATAAGCCTTTTTGAAAATTCATAAATTTTGGCCAAAATGGTGGGCTAACCCCTTGCCATTTTTGTCAAAAAGTGTCATTTTTCTACATTTCATGAAATGATCTGAAAAACATATTTTGAATAGACAGGGGTCAAAGAGATGAAAAGAGATGAAAATAAGCCTTTTTGACAATTCATAAATTTTGGCCAAAATGATGGGCTAACCCCTTGCCATTTTTGTCAAAAAGTGTCATTTTTCTACATTTCATGAAATGATCTGAAAAAACATATCTTGAATAGACAGGGGTCAAAGAGATGAAAAGAGATGAAAATAAGCCTTTTTGAAAATTCATAAATTTTGGCCAAAATGGTGGGCTAACCCCTTGCCATTTTTGTCAAAAAGTGTCATTTTTCTACATTTCATGAAATGATCTGAAAAAACACATTTTGAATAGACAGGGGTCAAAGAGATGAAAAGAGATGAAAATAAGCCTTTTTGAAAATTCATAAATTTTGGCCAAGATGATGGGCTAACCCCTTGCCATTTTTGTCAAAAAGTGTCATTTTTCTACATTTCATGAAATGATCTGAAAAACATATTTTGAATAGACAGGGGTCAAAGAGATGAAAAGAGATGAAAATAAGCCTTTTTGAAAATTCATAAATTTTGGCCAAAATGGTGGGCTAACCCCTTGCCATTTTTGTCAAAAAGTGTCATTTTTCTACATTTCATGAAATGATCTGAAAAACATATTTTGAATAGACAGGGGTCAAAGAGATGAAAAGAGATGAAAATAAGCCTTTTTGACAATTCATAAATTTTGGCCAAAATGATGGGCTAACCCCTTGCCATTTTTGTCAAAAAGTGTCATTTTTCTACATTTCATGAAATGATCTGAAAAAACATATCTTGAATAGACAGGGGTCAAAGAGATGAAAAGAGATGAAAATAAGCCTTTTTGAAAATTAATAAATTTTGGCCAAAATGGTGGGCTAACCCCTTGCCATTTTTGTCAAAAAGTGTCATTTTTCTACATTTCAAGAAATGAACTGAAAAAAAAACACATTTTGAATAGACAGGGGTCAAAGAGATGAAAATAAGCCTTTTTGAAAATTCATACATTTTGGCCAAAATGATGGGCTAACCCCTTGCCATTTTTGTCAAAAAGTGTCATTTTTCTACATTTCATGAAATGATCTGAAAAAACACATTTTGAATAGACAGGGGTCAAAGAGATGAAAAACAGATGAAAATAAGCCTTTTTGAAAATGCATAAATTTTGGCCAAAATGATGGGCTAACCCCTTGCCATTTTTGTGGGCCATATTTGTCAAAAAGTGTCAATTTTCTACATTTCATGAAATGATCTGAAAATACATATTTTGAATAGACAGGGGTTCAAAAAGTGTCATTTTTCTACATTTCATGAAATGATCTGAAAAAAATACATTTTTAATAGACAGGGGTCAAAGAGGTGAAAAAGAGATGAAAATAAGCCTTTTTGAAAATTCATTAATTTTGGCCAAAATGATGGGCTAACCCCTTGCCATATTTGTCGAAAAATGTCATTTTTCTACATTTCATGAAATGATCTGAAAAAAAATATTTTGAATAGACAGGGGTCAACGAGATGAAAAGAGATGAAAATATTAAAGCCTTTTTGACAATTCATAAATTTTGGCCAAAATGATGGGCTAACCCCTTGCCATTTTTGTCAAAAAGTGTCATTTTTCTACATTTCATGAAATGATCTGAAAAACATATTTTGAATAGACAGGGGTTCAAAGAGATGAAAATAAGCCTTTTTGACAATTCATAAATTTTGGCCAAAATGATGGGCTAACCCCTTGCCATTTTTGTCAAAAAGTGTCATTTTTCTACATTTCATGAAATGATCTGAAAAAACATATCTTGAATAGACAGGGGTCAAGGAGATGAAAAGAGATGAAAATAAGCCTTTTTGAAAATTCATAAATTTTGGTCAAGGTGATGGGCTAACCCCTTGCCATTTTCGTCAAAAAGTGTCATTTTTCTACATTTCATGAAATGATCTGAAAAACATATTTTGAATAGACAGGGGTCAAAGAGATGAAAAGAGATGAAAATAAGCCTTTTTGAAAATTCATAAATTTTTGCCAAAATGATGGGCTAACCCCTTGCCATATTTGTCAAAAAATGTCATTTTTCTACATTTCATGAAATGATCTGAAAAAACACATTTTGAATAGACAGGGGTCAAAGAGATGAAAATAAGCCTTTTTGAAAATTCATAAATTTTGGCCAAAATGGTGGGCTAACCCCTTGCCATTTTTGTCAAAAAGTGTCATTTTTCTACATTTCAAGAAATGAACTGAAAAAAAAAAACATTTTGAATAGACAGGGGTCAAAGAGATGAAAAAGAGATGAAAATAAGCCTTTTTGAAAATTCATACATTTTGGCCAAAATGATGGGCTAACCCCTTGCCATTTTTGTCAAAAAGTGTCATTTTTCTACATTTCATGAAATGATCTGAAAAAACATATCTTGAATAGACAGGGGTCAAAGAGATGAAAAGAGATGAAAATAAGCCTTTTTGAAAATTCATAAATTTTAGCCAAAATGGTGGGCTAACCCCTTGCCATTTTTGTCAAGAAATGTCATTTTTCTACATTTCATTAAATGATCTAAAAAAAACACATTTAGAATAGACTGGGGTCAAAGAGATGAAAATAAGCCTTTTTGAAAATTCATAAATTTTGGGCTAAATGATGGGCTAATCCCTTGCCATTTTTGTCAAGAAATGTCATTTTTCTACATTTCATGAAATGATCTGAAAAAAACATATCTTTAATAGACAGGGGTCAAAGAGATGAAAAAGAGATGAAAATAAGCCTTTTTGAAAATTCATACATTTTGGCCAAAATGATGGGCTAACCCCTTGCCATTTTTGTCAAAAAGTGTCATTTTTCTACATTTCATGAAATGATCTGAAAAAACACATTTTGAATAGACAGGGGTCAAAGAGATGAAAAACAGATGAAAATAAGCCTTTTTGAAAATGCACAAATTTTGGCCAAAATGATGGGCTAACCCCTTGCCATTTTTGTGGGCCATATTTGTCAAAAAGTGTCAATTTTCTACATTTCATGAAATGATCTGAAAAAAATTTTCTTGAATAGACAGGGGTCAAAGAGATGAAAAGAGATGAAAATAAGCCTTTTTGAAAATTCATAAATTTTGGCCAAGATGATGGGCTAACCCCTTGCCATTTTCGTCAAAAAGTGTCATTTTTCTACATTTCATGAAATGATCTGAAAAACATATTTTGAATAGACAGGGGTCAAAGAGATGAAAAGAGATGAAAATAAGCCTTTTTGAAAATTCATAAATTTTTGCCAAAATGATGGGCTAACCCCTTGCCATATTTGTCAAAAAATGTCATTTTTCTACATTTCATGAAATGATCTGAAAAAACATATTTTGAATAGACAGGGGTCAAAGAGATGAAAATAAGCCTTTTTGAAAATTCATAAATTTTGGCCAAAATGGTGGGCTAACCCCTTGCCATTTTTGTCAAAAAGTGTCATTTTTCTACATTTCATGAAATGATCTGAAAAAACATATTTTGAATAGACAGGGGTCAAAGAGATGAAAATAAGCCTTTTTGAAAATGCACAAATTTTGGCCAAAATGATGGGCTAACCCCTTGCCATTTTTGTGGGCCATTTTTGTCAAAAAGTGTCATTTTTCTACATTTCATGAAATGATCTGAAAAAACACATTTTAAATAGACAGGGGTCAAAGAGATGAAAAGAGATGAAAATAAGCCTTTTTGAAAATTCATAAATTTTGGCCGAGATGATGGGCTAACCCCTTGCCATTTTTGTCAAAAAGTGTCATTTTTCTACATTTCATGAAATGATCTGAAAAACATATTTTGAATAGACCCAGGGGTCAAAGAGATGAAAAGAGATGAAAATAAGCCTTTTTGAAAATTCATAAATTTTGGCCAAAATGATGGGCTAACTCCTTGCCATTTTTGTCAAAAAGTGTCATTTTTCTACATTTCATGAAATGATCTGAAAAAAACATATCTTGAATAGACAGGGGTCAAAGAGATGAAAAGAGATGAAAATAAGCCTTTTTGAAAATTCATAAATTTTGGCCAAAATGGTGGGCTAACCCCTTGCCATTTTTGTCAAAAAGTGTCATTTTTCTACATTTCATGAAATGATCTGAAAAAACATATCTTGAATAGACAGGGGTCAAAGAGATGAAAAGAGATGAAAATAAGCCTTTTTGAAAATTCATAAATTTTGGCCAAAATGGTGGGCTAACCCCTTGCCATTTTTGTCAAAAAGTGTCATTTTTCTACATTTCATGAAATGATCTGAAAAACATATTTTGAATAGACAGGGGTCAAAGAGATGAAAAGAGATGAAAGTAAGCCTTTTTGACAATTCATAAATTTTGGCCAAAATGATGGGCTAACCCCTTGCCATTTTTGTCAAAAAGTGTCATTTTTCTACATTTCATGAAATGATCTGAAAAAACATATCTTGAATAGACAGGGGTCAAAGAGATGAAAAGAGATGAAAATAAGCCTTTTTGAAAATTCATAAATTTTGGCCAAAATGGTGGGCTAACCCCTTGCCATTTTTGTCAAAAAGTGTCATTTTTCTACATTTCATGAAATGATCTGAAAAAACACATTTTGAATAGACAGGGGTCAAAGAGATGAAAAGAGATGAAAATCAGCCTTTTTGAAAATTCATAAATTTTGGCCAAGATGATGGGCTAACCCCTTGCCATTTTTGTCAAAAAGTGTCATTTTTCTACATTTCATGAAATGATCTGAAAAACATATTTTGAATAGACAGGGGTCAAAGAGATGAAAAGAGATGAAAATAAGCCTTTTTGAAAATTCATAAATTTTGGCCAAAATGGTGGGCTAACCCCTTGCCATTTTTGTCAAAAAGTGTCATTTTTCTACATTTCATGAAATGATCTGAAAAACATATTTTGAATAGACAGGGGTCAAAGAGATGAAAAGAGATGAAAATAAGCCTTTTTGACAATTCATAAATTTTGGCCAAAATGATGGGCTAACCCCTTGCCATTTTTGTCAAAAAGTGTCATTTTTCTACATTTCATGAAATGATCTGAAAAAACATATCTTGAATAGACAGGGGTCAAAGAGATGAAAAGAGATGAAAATAAGCCTTTTTGAAAATTAATAAATTTTGGCCAAAATGGTGGGCTAACCCCTTGCCATTTTTGTCAAAAAGTGTCATTTTTCTACATTTCAAGAAATGAACTGAAAAAAAAACACATTTTGAATAGACAGGGGTCAAAGAGATGAAAATAAGCCTTTTTGAAAATTCATACATTTTGGCCAAAATGATGGGCTAACCCCTTGCCATTTTTGTCAAAAAGTGTCATTTTTCTACATTTCAAGAAATGAACTGAAAAAAAAACACATTTTGAATAGACAGGGGTCAAAGAGATGAAAAAGAGATGAAAATAAGCCTTTTTGAAAATTCATACATTTTGGCCAAAATGATGGGCTAACCCCTTGCCATTTTTGTCAAAAAGTGTCATTTTTCTACATTTCATGAAATGATCTGAAAAAACATATCTTGAATAGACAGGGGTCAAAGAGATGAAAAGAGATGAAAATAAGCCTTTTTGAAAATTCATAAATTTTAGCCAAAATTTTAGCCAAATTTCTTGCCATTTTTGTCAAGAAATGTCATTTTTCTACATTTCATTAAATGATCTAAAAAAAAACACATTTAGAATAGACTGGGGTCAAAGAGATGAAAAGAGATGAAAATAAGCCTTTTTGAAAATTCATAAATTTTGACTAAAATGATGGGCTAACCCCTTGCCATTTTTGTCAAAAAGTGTCATTTTTCTACATTTCATGAAATGATCTGAAAAAACACATTTTAAATATACAGGGGTCAAAGAGATGCAAAAGAGGTGAAAATAAGCCTTTTTGAAAATTCATAAATTTTAGCCAAAATGGTGGGCTAACCCCTTGCCATTTTTGTCAAAAAGTGTCATTTTTCTACATTTCATGAAATGATCTGAAAAACATATTTTGAATAGACAGGGGTTCAAAGAGATGAAAATAAGCCTTTTTGAAAATTCATAAATTTTGGCCAAAATGGTGGGCTAACCCCTTGCCATTTTTGTCAAAAAGTGTCATTTTTCTACATTTTAAGAAATGAACTGAAAAAAAAACACATTTTGAATAGACAGGGGTCAAAGAGATGAAAAAGAGATGAAAATAAGCCTTTTTGAAAATTCATACATTTTGGCCAAAATGATGGGCTAACCCCTTGCCATTTTTGTCAAAAAGTGTCATTTTTCTACATTTCATGAAATGATCTGAAAAAACACATTTTGAATAGACAGGGGTCAAAGAGATGAAAAACAGATGAAAATAAGCCTTTTTGAAAATGCACAAATTTTGGCCAAAATGATGGGCTAACCCCTTGCCATTTTTGTGGGCCATATTTGTCAAAAAGTGTCAATTTTCTACATTTCATGAAATGATCTGAAAAAAATTTTCTTGAATAGACAGGGGTCAAAGAGATGAAAAGAGATGAAAATAAGCCTTTTTGAAAATTCATAAATTTTGGCCAAGATGATGGGCTAACCCCTTGCCATTTTCGTCAAAAAGTGTCATTTTTCTACATTTCATGAAATGATCTGAAAAACATATTTTGAATAGACAGGGGTCAAAGAGATGAAAAGAGATGAAAATAAGCCTTTTTGAAAATTCATAAATTTTTGCCAAAATGATGGGCTAACCCCTTGCCATATTTGTCAAAAAATGTCATTTTTCTACATTTCATGAAATGATCTGAAAAAACATATTTTGAATAGACAGGGGTCAAAGAGATGAAAATAAGCCTTTTTGAAAATTCATAAATTTTGGCCAAAATGGTGGGCTAACCCCTTGCCATTTTTGTCAAAAAGTGTCATTTTTCTACATTTCATGAAATGATCTGAAAAAACATATTTTGAATAGACAGGGGTCAAAGAGATGAAAATAAGCCTTTTTGAAAATGCACAAATTTTGGCCAAAATGATGGGCTAACCCCTTGCCATTTTTGTGGGCCATTTTTGTCAAAAAGTGTCATTTTTCTACATTTCATGAAATGATCTGAAAAAACACATTTTAAATAGACAGGGGTCAAAGAGATGAAAAGAGATGAAAATAAGCCTTTTTGAAAATTCATAAATTTTGGCCGAGATGATGGGCTAACCCCTTGCCATTTTTGTCAAAAAGTGTCATTTTTCTACATTTCATGAAATGATCTGAAAAACATATTTTGAATAGACCCAGGGGTCAAAGAGATGAAAAGAGATGAAAATAAGCCTTTTTGAAAATTCATAAATTTTGGCCAAAATGATGGGCTAACTCCTTGCCATTTTTGTCAAAAAGTGTCATTTTTCTACATTTCATGAAATGATCTGAAAAAAACATATCTTGAATAGACAGGGGTCAAAGAGATGAAAAGAGATGAAAATAAGCCTTTTTGAAAATTCATAAATTTTGGCCAAAATGGTGGGCTAACCCCTTGCCATTTTTGTCAAAAAGTGTCATTTTTCTACATTTCATGAAATGATCTGAAAAAACATATCTTGAATAGACAGGGGTCAAAGAGATGAAAAGAGATGAAAATAAGCCTTTTTGAAAATTCATAAATTTTGGCCAAAATGGTGGGCTAACCCCTTGCCATTTTTGTCAAAAAGTGTCATTTTTCTACATTTCATGAAATGATCTGAAAAACATATTTTGAATAGACAGGGGTCAAAGAGATGAAAAGAGATGAAAGTAAGCCTTTTTGACAATTCATAAATTTTGGCCAAAATGATGGGCTAACCCCTTGCCATTTTTGTCAAAAAGTGTCATTTTTCTACATTTCATGAAATGATCTGAAAAAACATATCTTGAATAGACAGGGGTCAAAGAGATGAAAAGAGATGAAAATAAGCCTTTTTGAAAATTCATAAATTTTGGCCAAAATGGTGGGCTAACCCCTTGCCATTTTTGTCAAAAAGTGTCATTTTTCTACATTTCATGAAATGATCTGAAAAAACACATTTTGAATAGACAGGGGTCAAAGAGATGAAAAGAGATGAAAATCAGCCTTTTTGAAAATTCATAAATTTTGGCCAAGATGATGGGCTAACCCCTTGCCATTTTTGTCAAAAAGTGTCATTTTTCTACATTTCATGAAATGATCTGAAAAACATATTTTGAATAGACAGGGGTCAAAGAGATGAAAAGAGATGAAAATAAGCCTTTTTGAAAATTCATAAATTTTGGCCAAAATGGTGGGCTAACCCCTTGCCATTTTTGTCAAAAAGTGTCATTTTTCTACATTTCATGAAATGATCTGAAAAACATATTTTGAATAGACAGGGGTCAAAGAGATGAAAAGAGATGAAAATAAGCCTTTTTGACAATTCATAAATTTTGGCCAAAATGATGGGCTAACCCCTTGCCATTTTTGTCAAAAAGTGTCATTTTTCTACATTTCATGAAATGATCTGAAAAAACATATCTTGAATAGACAGGGGTCAAAGAGATGAAAAGAGATGAAAATAAGCCTTTTTGAAAATTAATAAATTTTGGCCAAAATGGTGGGCTAACCCCTTGCCATTTTTGTCAAAAAGTGTCATTTTTCTACATTTCAAGAAATGAACTGAAAAAAAAACACATTTTGAATAGACAGGGGTCAAAGAGATGAAAATAAGCCTTTTTGAAAATTCATACATTTTGGCCAAAATGATGGGCTAACCCCTTGCCATTTTTGTCAAAAAGTGTCATTTTTCTACATTTCATGAAATGATCTGAAAAAACACATTTTGAATAGACAGGGGTCAAAGAGATGAAAAACAGATGAAAATAAGCCTTTTTGAAAATGCATAAATTTTGGCCAAAATGATGGGCTAACCCCTTGCCATTTTTGTGGGCCATATTTGTCAAAAAGTGTCAATTTTCTACATTTCATGAAATGATCTGAAAATACATATTTTGAATAGACAGGGGTTCAAAAAGTGTCATTTTTCTACATTTCATGAAATGATCTGAAAAAAATACATTTTTAATAGACAGGGGTCAAAGAGGTGAAAAAGAGATGAAAATAAGCCTTTTTGAAAATTCATTAATTTTGGCCAAAATGATGGGCTAACCCCTTGCCATATTTGTCGAAAAATGTCATTTTTCTACATTTCATGAAATGATCTGAAAAACATATTTTGAATAGACAGGGGTCAAAGAGATGAAAAGAGATGAAAATAAGCCTTTTTGAAAATTCATAAATTTTGGCCAAAATGGTGGGCTAACCCCTTGCCATTTTTGTCAAAAAGTGTCATTTTTCTACATTTCATGAAATGATCTGAAAAACATATTTTGAATAGACAGGGGTCAAAGAGATGAAAAGAGATGAAAATAAGCCTTTTTGACAATTCATAAATTTTGGCCAAAATGATGGGCTAACCCCTTGCCATTTTTGTCAAAAAGTGTCATTTTTCTACATTTCATGAAATGATCTGAAAAAACATATCTTGAATAGACAGGGGTCAAAGAGATGAAAAGAGATGAAAATAAGCCTTTTTGAAAATTAATAAATTTTGGCCAAAATGGTGGGCTAACCCCTTGCCATTTTTGTCAAAAAGTGTCATTTTTCTACATTTCAAGAAATGAACTGAAAAAAAAACACATTTTGAATAGACAGGGGTCAAAGAGATGAAAATAAGCCTTTTTGAAAATTCATACATTTTGGCCAAAATGATGGGCTAACCCCTTGCCATTTTTGTCAAAAAGTGTCATTTTTCTACATTTCATGAAATGATCTGAAAAAACACATTTTGAATAGACAGGGGTCAAAGAGATGAAAAACAGATGAAAATAAGCCTTTTTGAAAATGCATAAATTTTGGCCAAAATGATGGGCTAACCCCTTGCCATTTTTGTGGGCCATATTTGTCAAAAAGTGTCAATTTTCTACATTTCATGAAATGATCTGAAAATACATATTTTAAATAGACAGGGGTTCAAAAAGTGTCATTTTTCTACATTTCATGAAATGATCTGAAAAAAATACATTTTTAATAGACAGGGGTCAAAGAGGTGAAAAAGAGATGAAAATAAGCCTTTTTGAAAATTCATTAATTTTGGCCAAAATGATGGGCTAACCCCTTGCCATATTTGTCGAAAAATGTCATTTTTCTACATTTCATGAAATGATCTGAAAAAAAAATATTTTGAATAGACAGGGGTCAACGAGATGAAAAGAGATGAAAATATTAAAGCCTTTTTGACAATTCATAAATTTTGGCCAAAATGATGGGCTAACCCCTTGCCATTTTTGTCAAAAAGTGTCATTTTTCTACATTTCATGAAATGATCTTAAAAACATATATTGAATAGACAGGGGTTCAAAGAGATGAAAATAAGCCTTTTTGACAATTCATAAATTTTGGCCAAAATGATGGGCTAACCCCTTGCCATTTTTGTCAAAAAGTGTCATTTTTCTACATTTCATGAAATGATCTGAAAAAACATATCTTGAATAGACAGGGGTCAAGGAGATGAAAAGAGATGAAAATAAGCCTTTTTGAAAATTCATAAATTTTGGCCAAGATGATGGGCTAACCCCTTGCCATTTTCGTCAAAAAGTGTCATTTTTCTACATTTCATGAAATGATCTGAAAAACATATTTTGAATAGACAGGGGTCAAAGAGATGAAAAGAGATGAAAATAAGCCTTTTTGAAAATTCATAAATTTTTGCCAAAATGATGGGCTAACCCCTTGCCATATTTGTCAAAAAATGTCATTTTTCTACATTTCATGAAATGATCTGAAAAAACACATTTTGAATAGACAGGGGTCAAAGAGATGAAAATAAGCCTTTTTGAAAATTCATAAATTTTGGCCAAAATGGTGGGCTAACCCCTTGCCATTTTTGTCAAAAAGTGTCATTTTTCTACATTTCAAGAAATGAACTGAAAAAAAAAAAAAATTTTGAATAGACAGGGGTCAAAGAGATGAAAAAGAGATGAAAATAAGCCTTTTTGAAAATTCATACATTTTGGCCAAAATGATGGGCTAACCCCTTGCCATTTTTGTCAAAAAGTGTCATTTTTCTACATTTCATGAAATGATCTGAAAAAACATATCTTGAATAGACAGGGGTCAAAGAGATGAAAAGAGATGAAAATAAGCCTTTTTGAAAATTCATAAATTTTAGCCAAAATGGTGGGCTAACCCCTTGCCATTTTTGTCAAGAAATGTCATTTTTCTACATTTCATTAAATGATCTAAAAAAAACACATTTAGAATAGACTGGGGTCAAAGAGATGAAAATAAGCCTTTTTGAAAATTCATAAATTTTGGGCTAAATGATGGGCTAATCCCTTGCCATTTTTGTCAAGAAATGTCATTTTTCTACATTTCATGAAATGATCTGAAAAAAACATATCTTTAATAGACAGGGGTCAAAGAGATGAAAAAGAGATGAAAATAAGCCTTTTTGACAATTCATAAATTTTGGCCAAAATGATGGGCTAACCCCTTGCCATTTTTGTCAAAAAGTGTCATTTTTCTACATTTCATGAAATGATCTGAAAAAACATATCTTGAATAGACAGGGGTCAAAGAGATGAAAAGAGATGAAAATAAGCCTTTTTGAAAATTCATAAATTTTGACTAAAATGATGGGCTAACCCCTTGCCATTTTTGTCAAAAAGTGTCATTTTTCTACATTTCATGAAATGATCTGAAAAAACACATTTTGAATATACAGGGGTCAAAGAGATGCAAAAGAGGTGAAAATAAGCCTTTTTGAAAATTCATAAATTTTAGCCAAAATGGTGGGCTAACCCCTTGCCATTTTTGTCAAAAAGTGTCATTTTTCTACATTTCATGAAATGATCTGAAAAACATATTTTGAATAGACAGGGGTTCAAAGAGATGAAAATAAGCCTTTTTGAAAATTCATAAATTTTGGCCAAAATGGTGGGCTAACCCCTTGCCATTTTTGTCAAAAAGTGTCATTTTTCTACATTTTAAGAAATGAACTGAAAAAAAAACACATTTTGAATAGACAGGGGTCAAAGAGATGAAAAAGAGATGAAAATAAGCCTTTTTGAAAATTCATACATTTTGGCCAAAATGATGGGCTAACCCCTTGCCATTTTTGTCAAAAAGTGTCATTTTTCTACATTTCATGAAATGATCTGAAAAAACACATTTTGAATAGACAGGGGTCAAAGAGATGAAAAACAGATGAAAATAAGCCTTTTTGAAAATGCACAAATTTTGGCCAAAATGATGGGCTAACCCCTTGCCATTTTTGTGGGCCATATTTGTCAAAAAGTGTCAATTTTCTACATTTCATGAAATGATCTGAAAAAAAATTTCTTGAATAGACAGGGGTCAAAGAGATGAAAAGAGATGAAAATAAGCCTTTTTGAAAATTCATAAATTTTGGCCAAGATGATGGGCTAACCCCTTGCCATTTTCGTCAAAAAGTGTCATTTTTCTACATTTCATGAAATGATCTGAAAAACATATTTTGAATAGACAGGGGTCAAAGAGATGAAAAGAGATGAAAATAAGCCTTTTTGAAAATTCATAAATTTTTGCCAAAATGATGGGCTAACCCCTTGCCATATTTGTCAAAAAATGTCATTTTTCTACATTTCATGAAATGATCTGAAAAAACATATTTTGAATAGACAGGGGTCAAAGAGATGAAAATAAGCCTTTTTGAAAATTCATAAATTTTGGCCAAAATGGTGGGCTAACCCCTTGCCATTTTTGTCAAAAAGTGTCATTTTTCTACATTTCATGAAATGATCTGAAAAAACATATTTTGAATAGACAGGGGTCAAAGAGATGAAAATAAGCCTTTTTGAAAATGCACAAATTTTGGCCAAAATGATGGGCTAACCCCTTGCCATTTTTGTGGGCCATATTTGTCAAAAAGTGTCAATTTTCTACATTTCATGAAATGATCTGAAAAAACATATCTTGAATAGACAGGGGTCAAAGAGATGAAAAGAGATGAAAATAAGCCTTTTTGAAAATTCATAAATTTTAGCCAAAATGGTGGGCTAACCCCTTGCCATTTTTGTCAAGAAATGTCATTTTTCTACATTTCATTAAATGATCTAAAAAAAACACATTTAGAATAGACTGGGGTCAAAGAGATGAAAATAAGCCTTTTTGAAAATTCATAAATTTTGGGCTAAATGTCATTTTTCTACATTTCATGAAATTATATGAAAAAAACATATTTTGAATAGACAGGGGTCAAAGAGATGAAAAGAGATGAAAATAGGCCTTTTTGAAATTTCATTAATTTTTGCAAAAATGATGGGCTAACCCATTTTTCCTACATTTCATGAAATGATCTGAAATAACATATAACGAAGCAGTTTCCACATGAAGTTGTTCATGCTGTTGATAGATGCCATTGTTCGAGTCGTCCTCGAATCGACTCTCTAGGCTATGCTTAAGGCTAAGCTGCAATCCGACAAAGATTAGGATGGTCTTGATGAAAATAGGAGAAGGTGGTATGTAAGGTGACATATTTAAGGCTTAATGATATCAATTATCGTTACATATGTCATGCAAATATTTTTCGATAATGAATGGAAATACTTTTGAATAATGACCTTTTCCCCAAATTATGAATGGCGGTCCTTACGAATAGCCAGCGCACCCGGTAGTAGTAGTAGTAATTTTCCGTACCATTGAAAAATAAAATACATGTGTACATGTACAATGCAAATATATACAAACACAAATTAAGCCCCAGTAATATGTTTATAAATATATATATATATATATATATTTATATAGTTATATTTTTATCTATACAAATTTAAAAATTTAAACACATCAAACTCATAATAAAAATATTCTTAAGATATATGTAATAATCGTACACATACCAGAGGGGCGTTTCATAAAACAATAAGTCAGTGGTTTTCACCGACTTATATCATTTTCACTGACAATTATATTGTCCCCGACTTTTTCCCAGGCCTTCGGATCGGTCAAATTTAGTCAGTGCTGACAGTTGTCGGCGGCTAAATGTTGATGAAGCGCCCCTCTGTAGTATTGCTCTTGCTTTTCTGTACCATTTCTGTGCGGCAACTCTCCACAGTCGATTGCACATAAGTTGATACCATCACTTCTACATGTTATTTGTCATCGTTATGAATATAGCCATGGTGCTATTTTTGTGGTAAATATGGAATAAAATATAATATACAATGGCAAATGCTTAGAAATTTTATTAAGGAGTGGAAATTACGAGAAATAATTAATTTCCTCTATAAACTTGAAATTCCACGTACATGTATTTCCTAATAAATTACACAAACAAATCACGTGGGTTTGTTATATTTCCCTATTCGTATAAAGTATAAAGCACCTTTACTTTGTTATATCTCAAATACTGCCTTTTAATCAACATGCGCCATAAATAAGGTAATTTTCCCCCTCGAACATTAATTTGTGACATAATCTATTACCCTTAGTTTTATTTCAACAGGTAGGTCTCATTCCAAGTCATTTTTGGACCTGCTCTCCCAGAGAGCCCTGCATTCACATAAACACATGTATTCAAACATACATACAAAGGTAAAATACAAATATGCATATACAATAATTCAACTCGAAAAATATGTTTAAATGGACTGGAAATCCGCTATTACTTTTAGCAGCTGAAATTCTACAATACCTTTTCATGTAACCAAAAGTCAGGCAATTCAGGAAAAATCAGTTTCTGTTACGATCAAAGTTTATCGCATTGATCTTAATAATAATGAAAATTTGATTAAATATTCAGATCGATATTTTGCAAAGAATAATGCAAGAAATGACAAAAAAGTTAACCTAACAACGTGCTAATCTCAGTTTGATGAGGATTTAACCTTTTAGTTATTAAAGGTAATACAAAGTTTTAAGAAATTTTGAAAATTGGGTGGATAGTGATTCTTTACAATTTTGATATATTTGGATGCCCCTGTGGATGTATTACAAGCACTAGAAAATTTTACCCCTAAAACACTTCTGCTTTTGAGAAAAATTGAATATAAAAATTTACCGGTACTCCCGGTAAATTTTGATAAATTTCAAATAGCGCTTACGGCCGTAAAATGGTAGCTGCGATCATGAAAATGTCAGAATATGCAGTTGTGATATATAATTTCCAAACAGGAATAGCTAATAGGTCGATTTTAGTCAAGAAACATTGTTTTATATCTCAATTAATATCTCGACCTTGAGAGGGAGCTATACAACATACAAAGCTTATTATTTACAATTTCATAACTTTAGACTAGATTTCAACCGCGACAACGATCACTGAATATAGTAGGACCGCATATGCTTCAAATATGTTAATTGAACCAAATTCATGACCCAATACCAAAACTCTGTACTACCTCTTACATTTAGTACAAAAATTTCAACCAAAGAACGAAATAATGAATACATGTATACAGGAACTAATGTAGATGTTTTACAAGCGACGTTGCGAATTTCTATCGGCAGAATTAAGATTGAAATACATGGTTCAACATGTTTCAACTATAAGAAGCCCTTTCAAAGCTTATGTCTTGGAATGTTGTAATAGGCTTGGGGTACCACGATATCAGACGGTATTGAATTCACATCACAACAACCTATAAGAAAGAAAAAAAATTGTGAATTTAGCACCTACGTGCATCAATTTTATAATACTTCATAGGACAATTTCTTGTTTAAAATCAAGAAAGGGAATTCTCCTCTTTTCGTTTTTTTTTAAGCTTAGATCCTAAAACTCCTATTCATGTTTTTATTGTTGGGAATGTCCCATAGTGAAACCGGTTTATATATATATATTTAGGAAATATTACTCTCTCGATTTTTCAGAATATGTTTGGTATACATATGATAAAATCATAAGTTAATGCGTATAAATTCCACAAACTAAATTCCCAGCTGCGATCCAACAAAGATTTAGATATATTTAATAGTTAAGAAGAAAATCACCCGCTCTCTACAAATCACACAGTAAAGATTTGATATTTGTGTTTAGTATATATACTATGAAATGTTCCTGATTTGTATAATTATGTAATAAGTTTTTATTTTTAAACTCTGTAATTATGTTGTTTTATTTTTGTTTAATAAATATAGATTTAGACAAGAAAAGAACTGATGGTATAGTTTGGTAATGTTAAGATAGATTTGGCTAAAAAAAGATATAGAAAAAAAACCTGCCAGTTCAGAGTTATCTTTATCTGATATGAACAAATTATTCTTCTGAACGTATATTCATCATTTCATGAATTTATTAGCGACAGAAAGAGGGAAAACACAAAGTCAATTAGAAGGGGACAAAAAGAAAGAAAATAAGACTCACCACACAATTCCATTACGAATTCAAGCTCGCTCCGAAGTAAGTCCAGGACTCTCTGTACCCCTTCAGCCCCCTGTATAATTATACATATTCATCATGCATGATGCACAATTCATGTATTTTGAAATACAAACGTTATAGATGTTTATTTCGAGCTAAATCAGGACTAATGAAATCGCAAACATTGTCGTTAAGGCTAAAGATGCAATTGTATTCAAAATATCACTAGCTTTGTTTTAACATTTCCTGTGGTATCACAAATGTATGTAATTCTATGAACCCTAATACATAATACATACAAAGACAAAAAATGCATCGGATATACAGATCGTTTATTTGCTCCCTAAGTAACCTAGATAGTGAAATTGTTTCAAAACACAACGAGGCACAGTCATTAAAGCCACACTGTCCTACGTGTAGCTACTTGCTCCCTCTATATAGAAAACAATGCCTAATCGGTGACCATTGGTCCCCCATGATCCTCTTTTTCTTATGTTGATTAAGAGCTGAGTTGATAAGATAACCACCTGTCCAGTGACCTTGCAGGGCGGTCTAATCCCTCCTATACACTAGTACAGATAAGCTTTAAGTGTTTTTAATTTTGTTATGTTGTTGTTGTTGTTGTTGTTTTTGTTGATCTTCTCCCAACTCGAAGGTTGATTGCCACATTTTTCCCAATCATCTCTGGTTTATGCCACCCTAGTAAACATTTGCAGTGTAATTTCACTCCGCGACTTAATGTCCCCCTCCCAGTTAGGTCGTGGTTTCCCTCTTGGTCTGCATGGTACCTTTTACTTTTCCTCCCAAGAAATCTTTGTTGTGGTTGTTTTTGTTGTTTTTGTTTTTTGTTGTTTTACATTACCTCACAAGCTAGACCCCAGAGGACAGGTCTTCCAAGAAAGACAGCCTTAGCACCTCTGGCTAAAGCCTTGAGGACATCTGAACCAGTCCGTATTCCTCCGTCCATGTATACCTCAAGATTTCGACCACGAACTGCTTCCACGACTTCAGCCAGAGCGTCAATCTAAGCGATCAGAATTATCAAAATCGAGGCATTTAAAGCTCGTTGTACACGGAGCGTCAACTCGATCGCGTTTTTGTCTGCGCTAATATCAAATTGTGAATGCAATTTTCCCATCCCCCCCCCCCCCCCCCCCCCCCACTTATAGATACTATCGCCTATCTTTACCCCGACCTATTTACTCTTGGATTTATCATGGAGTTACTGGATTTATCCAGGAGTAGCTCGCTAACACGACTAGACGGAATCGTAAGTTGACCGTGTGGATGCTCTCACTTACACTCGGGAGTATCTGTGACCTTTCACGAGGGTTGTTAGTTACAATCGAAAATGAAAATTAGATTTTGTACGGTTTAGATGCGGACGGCGGGTTGAGGTCGACTAGTGTTGGCGCAACTACTTCCGTAAGTTACGCTGGTCGATGGAAGGTCTTGTTAACTTAATCGTTGCAAGTTGGTCCGAGTAAGAGCGTGTGGACAACCACTGGTATAAGCGAAATATACATGAGGTATTTACTGCTGCAGGGATCAACTTACGCCGACTAGCAATACCCCGTCTGAACATGGCTTATAGCACACTATTATAATATATAATTAGCTAACATCACGTATGTACATGCAATTCGCATTCCGATTTATATTGAAACACAATTATTCTTAGAATTCTAGAATGTCTTCTTTTGTAAAATAACATTGTATTTTATAACAAATTTGCATCCTTTTAATAAAATAATAATGATAATAACGTTTTATTTACCCAGGGTAGCCACTTCAGTTATGAAACTGCTCTTCTAGCGGGTCCTGCATAACATAAAATGTATACCCTTCACCAATCTAATGAATATCTAAAGTATTGCTTGAATAGTTCAGTACTAGATTTTGGTAAGACCACATTGAGTGAGTCAGAATTGCGAGTGTTGAAACCATGTCTATCACACAACATTTCAATTTCATTACATAGTCTTACTGAAGCAGTACCATGTATACGTCTGAACATAAGCATATTAATAACATGATCTCTTCTAGTTTCAAAATATTGCCATTTCAAATCTTTAAATAGTTTAGAGACGCTGATTTCGCGTGAACCATAATGTTTCGACTCTATACGAGAAGCTCTTTTCTGTATGCGTCGAATATAATCACGGTATTTTAATGAACAGTTTCCCCACACTGAGCATACATAATCAATACATGGTTGAATGCTTGCTTTATATAAAGTATTAAGCAGGGACGTGTAATAGCGTGATACTTAATCCTCATAATAAGAAAAGTTTATATGCAAGGCTTTTACACATGTCTTGTTTGACATGTTCATGCCAGGTCAAATGACAGTCAATGTTGATACCTAGATATCTTGATGCAATATAAAGTATTAAGCAGGGACGTGTTTAGCGTGTAACTTAATCCTTGTAATAAGAACAGTTTATATGCAAGGCTTTTACACACTTGTTTGGCATGTTTATGCCAAGTCAATGACAGTCAATATTGATACCTAGATGTCTTGATGTATTATAAAGTATTAATCAGGGACGTGTTTAGCGTTTTGATTAATCCTCGTAATAACAAAAGTTTATATGCAAGGCTTTTCACACTTGTTTGACATGATTATGCCAGGTCAAATGACAGTAGATATCTTGATGCAATATAAAGTATTAAGCAGGGACGTGTTTAGCGTGTTACTTAATCCTCGTAATAAGAAAAGTTTATATGCAAGGCTCCTACTCACTTGGTTGACATGTTTATGCCAGGTTAATTGACAGTCAATATTGACACCTAGATATTTCGCCTAATCAACCTGTTTTAGTTTGGTATATAATCAATACATGGTTGAATGGTTGCTGTATATAAAGTATTAAGCAGGGACATGTTTAGCGTGTTACTTACTCCTTGTAATAAGAACAGTATATATGCAAGGTTTTTACACACTTGTTTTACATGTTCATGCCAGGTCAAATGACAGTCAATATTGACACCTAGATATCTCGCCGAATCAATCTGTTTTAGTTTAGTGCCATTTAAAAATACGTTTAGTTCATTTTGGTTGCAATTAGCTCTCGAGGATACAACCATAACATGAGTTTTATCAATACTAATCTTTAATCTATTATGTGTATACCACTTCTCTTATTCGTTGATGCAAATCTGTAATTTAGACTTCATTCACAGTTTTACCAGTAGAATGAATTGCTACATCATGTGCGCCCGAAAATACTACATGAGCCAGCATTTACACTTTGAATAATGTCATTGATATAAAGAATGAAGAGGGTGGGACCAAGTACCCCACTCTGAGGTATTCCGATCGTTACTTAATAATAATAATAATAATTGATTCTTATTGAGCGCTACTACAGACAAACTGATCAGAGCGCTATACAACAGAATATAAAGATACAAAATAATAACAATTAAACAAGGAACAGTAATCAAGATATTATGAACGAAAAGAAAATTTAGCTACTTAAAATGTACATTATGGATTCAAGATGGAAAGGGTTGGGTTTTAAGTTTCTTTTTGAAAGTGTCTTCTGTACTACATAGGCGGAGGTGTTGTTTTGACAGTTTACCATTTAAGCCGACAGCCTGTTTTCTTCCACTTAAATAGCTTTGAAACCAGCGCAATTCTGTATCTTGTACACCATGATATTGCAGTTTTAAAAGTAACAATTCGTGAGATAGAGCATCAAAGGATTTAGATATATCAAAGAAACAGACAGCAACAACTACACGAGCATTTAATGCTTCCAACCAATCATCTATTACTCTGTGTAGGCACGTAACAGTGGAGTGATCTTTCAAGAATGCTGATTGTTCAAGTGTTATAAGATCGTGCTGGAGTAAATACGAACAAAATTGCTTTAGAACCAGCTTCTCCTAAATTGCTTTTTGTTGGTAATTTTTGTCCTGCCAGTGTCACAAATACGGTATAAAAAATATGCTCATCTGACCGTTATTTATTGCCCAAAACCCCTGAGCTTCCGGGGGCTCCGCCCCCTGGACCACACACCAATTCGTGACCTGCCAGTGTCACAAATAAGGTATAAAATTATGCTCATCCGACGATTGTTTGATGTATAAAACCCCTGAGCTTCTGATCGCTCCGCCCTAGAAAAAACCGTTTAAAAATACGTAAATTTTACCCTTTTTTTATGAGATAGCCCCCCCCCCCCCCCCTGGCGTTCAAGGGGGTGCGGTTTTTCGAATTGTCGAAGGCCAAAAAAAAAAAAAAAAAAAAAGTGCTCAATACCAATTTTTGAGGGGTTGATCATTGATGAAATGTCTTTTCATAAAAACTTACTGGAGCTGGTACTCCATCGAGCTGCCGCCCTCCGTGTGCCGATACCATGATGGCATCAACACCAGCATCGGCTGCCTCTTTCGCTGCCCTGGCTGCAAAAAGAAAGAAATTATAATCATGTAATTACCCAGTCACATCAATGAGACAGGCAACAGATACTACAAGCATTGTCGAAATGTCATGATCGGTTATCGAACGGTATGGTTTCGGGAGGTGGAGGTGTGACTAAGTTGTAATATTTTTTCATGAGTTTTTATTGGCGAGACAACATTGAAAACGAAATATGGCTTTGATTGGTATATAGATCCCTCGATTAGTGGTGTATCAGAAGGAGGGAGGGGTGTCACTGCAAAGCCCAGAATGGTTCCTTCAGTTGTTACATTGGGGGGGGATTGGCTTTGATTGGTTTATAGATCCCTCGATCAGTGGTGCATCCGAAGGAGGGAGGGGTGTCACTGCAAAGCCAAGAATGGTTACATTGTCACTGTAACAAATGTTGACATGCCATGACGCGCACAGCTTTCCACCCTCTTTCTATGAATACCCAGTCATTTACAACAGAATTGTACCACTATATTACGTAGTATCTGGTTAAAGGTAATGTTTCGTTGGATCATTATTGTTAAATTTCATTTTATAATGAAAATAATAATAATAAGCGCCGGGAGGGTCAAATCTGACTGACATGTGCGCTATACAAGAACCCATTATTATTATTATTATTTTGTATAAAGTGCTTAAAGCCCATCTGCACTAGTTTGGCCATGAGGGATTAGACCTCCCTGCATGGTAACTGACAGGTGGTTTTTTCTCCTCAAATAAGCTCTCAATTGACATAACAAAAAGGGGATCATGGGGGCTAACGGGTACCGCTTAGGCGTTGTTTTATATATAAAGGGCACAAGTAGCTACATTTAGTACAGTCGAGCTTTAATACAATGTTTCTAAGCGCTTAATCCGTTCCCGTGATTCATCTGCTATCACCCAAATCACATTGTACAGAGGTTAATCTTGTCCTTGATTTAAGTACCTGTCAGAATTCCCTTGCATACTACTGGCAGGGACGTTTCTCCTCTGACCCACCTAACATCATCCCACGTAAGCTTCGAGTTGAACTGAGATGAATAATATGTTATATCCAAGCCTCCGTTTTTCTTTGCTTCTATTTGTCCCGGTAAATCTATTTCCAAATTAGGGTATCTGCAATTGAGATTTAAATACATGTACATGAACGTTATTATCATCATGAAGGCAGAGGATTTGTTGTACTCTTTGACTTTATTTGTTCATCAGAGAATCTATCGCCATACTGCGAATATAAATAATGCCAACATGGACAATCTTTCTCCAGCTATACTGTCACGTGGAAGTATGCACTAACCTCGTGTGTATTTATTTGGTCATATCTTTCACACCAAGTCACGAAACATAATAATATAATACGCACGTAAATATCTTTTTTTTTAATTAATAGAGTAAAGGATTTAGAGAAAGAGTATTTATTTCATAACCAAGAAAAACAGTAATGCAGCATAAGTCACATACATAAAAATCCAAACATATATACCAGATATGGCCTGGGACAATGAATTCACCAAATCAGTGTGTAACGGATACACATACAACTTTTACAAGGACGATATATTGAAATGTACAAGGTATAAATTAACATTTCAGAAAATTCTATAAAAATGAAAGCGATAAAGATTAAGATGGTGGTTTTGAACATGGAAGAATGTGGTATGTAACGTGAAGCATAATATGGGCATGACATATTTATCGATAAATGATATCATTTTTACAAAAAGATCTTAGTCATCTTACCTAAGCAGTTTGTCGTTACCAAACTTCTCCTGGAATTTATCTATGTTCCAACCAGTTACCGGAGAATCCACAGTAACTACGATGGCACTGTACCCAGCCTTTTCGGCCTGCTTGATTAGGCTTCTAGTCAGTTCTCGATCATTGAAGATATAAATCTGCATCCAGCGAACCCCGGTTGGTACCGCGGTTGAGACTTCGCCCACGTGTGTGTTTGAAAAGCAGCTCTGAACCATCACTGTGCCAGCAGCCGATGTACCTAATATGCAACATAAAGGTCTATATCGGGCAATCTAAGGTGCTTAAGGAAACAAAACAATCCTAGAAAAGGGACGAATAGTATTAAGGCACAATTTTGTTGTATCCATGGGCGTCAATCCTTACGTAATACCTATTATTCGGGGGATGAATGAATAGATCACCCCCCCCCCCCCCCACCCCTGAACAGTAGGTATCAATTACAGATCTACGCCCATGGTCGTATCCCTCTCGTATCTCTTCGTGTGTTTTCCCCCTAAATTTATTCGTACCTTTTGGAGTTCTTGTCTCAGCCTTTTGTATATAGGCCTTATACACTACTTCTACATGAATCATTCACTTTTACTTTATCTTTGTGTTTTTCCTTCTTCTACTTTACCGTTTCCTTTCTGTATTATGTTCTTCTTTTTTTCTTCCTCTCTTCCATCGTCTGGTGTTGTTGTTTTTTTCTTTCTTGTTTATTCCTTATTTCTTCCTTTCTTTCTTTTGCTCAACCTGTTCTAAGACATACCTTTAGCAGTCCCTATCTCAGCCTCTTTGTGAGCAAAGCGGTGTAATGCAGAGGGCGCCACTCCGATGGGTGAACTTATTGGCATACCAAGCAAGGTCGTCGACAGACAAACCGAAGACACATCCACTAACACGCGAGGACGAAACCTATATCTTCAGGGTTTATAAAGAGTTGAACAGTCCAGAAAAAAGATAAAAAGTTTCAGAAGGAGTCGAACAAACGAAAGAGAAATGACTTTTAAAAAGACAAACCTGTATGGTGCCAGCTTAACATTAACATGACATTTAAGAAGTAGTTTCAGAATGGCAAATGGAAATCATGTCAATGAACAAGATCCAAATAACTTAGAAGAAATTAACTTAGGAGCATTGTGAATACCTTATTGAATTGCCTATATAGAGTCCAATAATTAAACTGTATGAATATATAAGTTGTTACTTAAGCTCAATGTACAAGAGGCAAGTACCTCTATTGGTTTACCAGTTCGTATAATTCGTGAGTTTGCAGTTGAACTGAGAACACCATTGACCAATATATTCAATTCGGCTTTTGAACTAGGAATTTCTCCTTAAAATGTGGAAAAAGGGAAGAGATTTTCCTGTGCCAAAGTCTAATCCACCTACAATATTAATGCGTTAAGACCAATTGCATTAACTTTATACTTTGCGAAGATGGCAGAATCGTTTATTGCAAAATGACCGTGGGTGGATATTTCTGACAATAGATCGAAATCAATTTGGAAAAAGAAGAAACATGTCTATATGTCACTATTTGATTGTATTTCTACATGCTTTGGTTAGAAATGCTGACAACCTTAGTCAATATAAACAATTTTATACCTCACTTAAGAAATCCAGCCATCTGATTGGTCGAAATTACAGTCATGGTTTTAACTATTCCTGTAAAATTCCCGGTAAAATTCCAGTTACCGGGAAGATATTTCAGTCTTGGTGAAATACCCATAGGTTCACATGTTAAAAACTGGCTTGAGCGATCGAGGATACCGTACGTGTGCGAAGAATTGGTCGGTATTTTTAATACGGCAATCTCGAGCGTACTAAATTCCAAACAAGGCAAAAATGGCTGAAGAAACTCTCCAAAGATTTCAACTTCTTGATGATGATCAAATGCAAGACTTGCTGACAGCAAGAACACCAAAAAGGGTACGTGAAATTCTCCATATTTTTTTTTCAAAATAGATCTAGTAGGCCTAGATTCTAGTAGTAGGCCTAGTGCTAAAATCCTTCCCGTAGAGATTGCACACATCCCTATGCATTGGCCATTGCGCACTCATACTAAATAAAGGTACTATGTCCCATTTGCAGGCCAAAAAATGAAAAGGTTACATTCCACTGGCATTTAAAACATAATACTAATTTAGAACTTCCCTAAAAAAGGTGGCTTGAAAATGTCTTTAAGTGGGAAAATAACGACTACTAATGGTCGAATCGACTTAGGTGCTACCGTTGTTGTTGTTGTTGTTGGTGTTTAGTCTTAAAGGCGTGTGTCATTCATTTATGAATATTTACCAAGTCAGTAAGTAATAGTCTGATTTTCAGACCATTTTACCGAATAGTCGTACGTTATGTGCTGCGCAAAGATTCAATCAGTTTATTTTTGGCCATTACAAGAAGTGGGTTATTGATGTAGAAAAATGCTCATGTACCCTTCACAGCCAATTTTATGTATTTTATTACCAAATAAGAAAAAAAAGCCAGTCAGTCACTCAATACTGCCTGACAGTGAATTCTAGCAAGTAAACGGGTTTCCTTGCATAATTTAAATATTAGGACACTGCTAACGTTTTAAATTCAGGACATACATGACATATTCATAATTCCTGCAAAGTTCTACATAATTTGATGATGGATGCAAAAGGGGCATAATGTCTTTAACAACCGTTTAACCAGGCGCGGATCCAGGATTTTCCAATAGGGGGGGGGGGGGCCGGAAATTCGAAAATCGCGCAGACCGTTATTTCAACTTACCAATACTGACAAGGTCATATTAGAAGCACTGTACTTAGTGTACTGGTACCTACAAGCGGGCACAATTTTGAAAAGGGGACATGCTCACGTCCGTCACGTATCTTGTCCGATATCAACATTCCCGTTTTCCCCTGGCGCGTCCTGGGGCTAATGCATAAGCAGGGGCGGCAGAGCTATTTCCAAAGTGAAAAGCACCAACAAAAAGGGCACCTACAAAGCAAAATCTCAAAGCGAAAATATACATTTTTTACCCCTTCGTTGTGATTCCATTATCAGGGACGATTTCAATATTTGTTTTTCTTCATATATTATACAAGATATTGCTTACGCATCACACTTTCGGCTGGATGTGATTGTCCGAATATTCATTTGCGAGCAAGCAAAGCGAGCGAGAAAAAAATGTAAGATCTGTGAGGTCGCAGAGTGAAAAATTACATCTTATAAAGAGGAAAAAACAAATCATGATGGGGTTATAAGCACATTCTCATAACGGAAGACTGAAAATACCTTTGTTAAGTGACATATAATTGTATCATCTATAAATGCGAGCGAGCGAGCTTTAGGGGAAATTACTCTTAGTCGCTTTAAATTAGGTGCAAGACTAATGATGAGAGGTAAAGGGGGCACTTATCGAAAGGGATAAAGACACTTATTAGAAAAGAAAAGGAGCATGTGTCAAGGTACAAAGAGTAATTATCAAAGGTTTAAACGGGGCACTTCTTTCACCTGTAAGGAGGCACTCACCAGAAATGAGATAGGGCACTTATGAGTATGGGAAATGGGCATTTGTCGACGGAAAAGGGGCATCCATCAGAAATTGATTTATCAGAGGTGAAAAGGGGCATTTATGAAAAGGGGATAGGTCCCTTATTATAAAGGAAAAGGGGCACAATTCAAAATAAAAGGGGAGTCAGCAGAGGTGAAAATGGGCACCCATCATAGATGAAAAGAGTACTTATCAGGAGGGGAAGGGGTACTTTTCGAAGTAAAACGGGCATCTCTCAGATTTGAATAGGGGCAATTATCGGAGAGCGCACTGAAGTGAAAAGAATTAACTTCTCGTATATGAAAATGGTCATTTACCAAAGATGAAAAGGGGTACTTATGAGAATGAAAAGGGACACTTTTTTATTTATGAAGGGCCTCATTAATTTTGTCTAAATAGCCCTTATCAGATAGGAAAGGGGGCACATGTGTTGATAAAATATGCTCTTATCCGAGTTTAAAAGGGGTAGCTCTAAAAAGGGAAGGGGCACTTCTTACAAAGTAAAAATGGCCCTTTGGGGGTACTTGAAAAAGTGGGGGAACTTTGCCCCCTACCCCTGCCACCCACCCCATCATCTAAAAATCCAAAATGATGTTAAAGGGGCCGGGCGCGGCTTTATCATGAGTGCTTTTATGTGAACCTCTTTTTTATGAATATATTATGCTGGATTCCGACCCAGATTGCACACCCTAAAATGATAGTATGATCATCCCTAATACGCTTGCAGTTCACATATGCACCCCTTCCTCCTTATCCATCGTTACCGTCACTGTCATTTACATGTACGTATGGCCAGCCGGCGTATTTTTTATTTACACGCTAGCGAGGGGAATTTCTTGATTAATTCCAATGAAACCGCTCGCGAAGAGTCTAGACTGGATCGGAGCGCTCGCTAGTGCTATACGCTAGTGTGAATTTACATCCAGGAGAAAGTTTGCTTAACTTTTTCTTGAAACACTTGAACGGTTATGGAAACTGTTTGTGTTTCTAATCTTCAAATATTCATATTATTTTGCAGCAAATATACAAAATTTATTTCTACTGTGGTATGTAAAGGCACGAACTTACGTTAATACAGTCATACACAAATTTTTTTTTAACCAAGAAGGTGCACCATGGTAATACATTTTAACAAACACATCAACATATTACCTTGACAACTCATCACCATAGCCATTGTAAAATCATATATTAATGATACATGTAAAATATAGATTGAAGCAATTCTCGTCAATTGGCTGTATCCTGAGTGTGATTTATATAATGGATTTTGAGTAACATTTGCATCTACCTATAGTTGAAGAATAGATACAGTGTATAACATCAATTAAGTTGGAGTTCAATTGGAAGGAAGTAACGAGGAATATTAAAGCAAGGGAGACTGGGAGATGAGGAAAGCAAGTAGTTAGAAATTGAGAGATGACTCGCGAGATAGCCTTGCATTAATGAATCCTTTATATAATGTTGTCTTGAGAGAAAGTAGACGATTTTTTTTTATTGGAGCTTAGTGCAAGTATTAGAAATATCGGAAATAGAATTAATGAGAAAGTTATTTTTTTATCGAGATCAATACATGGGGGGGGGCACCATCAAAATAGGGCACTTTCTGGAACATCAAAATGTAAATCTACCATATTTAGACATTGATAGACGTACGCGTATTAACGCATGTCACACACAGACAAATGAGAAGAAAAGAGAGAATAATTTTTTTGTTTGTTAAAGAAGATAGAGGAAAAGGAGAGAGACAGAGAGAGGGAGAAAGAAAGAAAGACAAAAGGAAGAACATGAAACTTAACTTTACACTTAGGCCTACAGATTACATTTCCGACTGAGTTGGCTAGTCTGCGGACGAAAGTACAACAATACGAAAACAGAAGTTAAATGAAATTGTCTATAAGAGAGAAAGAGAGGTTATTTTCAAAAATGAAATGAAAGGGGCTATGTGACTCTCAAGGAGGAAATTACAATTTCTATTGCTCATGACGACTATTTTAAACTTCCTTTAAAAAAATTAAAGTTCAAGAACTTCCTGGGGCTCCGCCCCATGCAAGACTCCCGGCAACTGCAAATTATTTACACAATTCCTTGCTGTCTGCTGCCTCGAGATCACTGGAGCGAAGAAAAGTAACATATAGCAAGAATCCCTATTCAGTGAAGGATTTATCCCTTTTATTATTAAAGACTCCCGGCAAAGGCTCTCCCCCTGCAAAATTGGAGAGAGTTTTATGTACAGAGTGAGTCAAAAAAAAGTTTACACCTAGAAAATTGCTAAATATTTTAAAAATCATCTATGGACAGTAAATAATTATACATCTTATGAAAGAGTGTTTTATCCCAAATCATTTGGTATCATTTTTGTGTGGTATGTGTTCACGCTTGAATGAACAGGAGGCATTGTTTGCAAGAGTGCAAAAAGCGATTTGCGCCAAAGTTGCTTGTGTGATGTTTGAATAAAAACAATTAGGATTTGGTTATTAATTCGGTCTTTGCAGATCCACATAACATCCCTACCAAAATTAATCATGCAACACATATCAAATATCAACGAACATTTGAGCGCGTGTGTGTGTGACTTTGCTTCTGCAAAAGCATATGCAATGCATTTCATTTGATATCATTTAATTCATTCTCTCACCGCGCTAATCCCATACATGCTGTAGGCATCACTGTGGCGCAAAGCGATTTTTGTACTCTCGCAAACAATGCCTCCTGTTCATCCAGGCGTGAACACATACTCTTTCATAAGATGTAAAATAATTTACTGTTCATAGATGATTTTTAAAATAATAAGCAATTTTCTAGGTGTAAACTTTTTTTTTGACTCACACGGTAGTTTAAGCTTCTAACAACCACTCCCGTGGACCTTTTATTATTTACACAATGTCTTGTTGTCTGCTGCCTCGAGATCACTGAAGCGAAGAAAGGTAACAGTGTATAGCAAGAATCCCTATTCAGTGAAGGATTCATCTTTTTTATGCAGATGCTTCTTCTACCATTCTTGACCAGAAGTGCGTTTCAAACTCAGTGATGTGGGCATCATCCCATTGAATGTTGTGTCCAGTGTTAAGGGTTTGTTTTGCTATTTGCTGCCTAATCTGAGGGCTATGTTGAGCTCTTTAAAAAGAGGACACAATAGGGGCAGCGCAATTTAAATATCAAGGGATGTATTAGAGTTTATTTCTAAAACGAAATGAAAGGGCTATTTAACTTTCAAGAGGGATAACAATTCTAATCCATCCCTTGAAATTTAAATTGCACTGCCCCCATTCAATATGCTATTTTCAAAGAGCACAAAAAGGCTTCAGATTGAAGATTACATCTCATAAAATTGTCTATAAGAGAGAAAGAGAGCCTTATTTCTGAAATGAATTAAGGGCTATTTGACTTTCAAGAGCGCTAAAAAACTCTAATCCATCCCTTGAAATTTAAATTGCACTGCCCCCATTCAGTGTGCTATTTTCAAAGAGCACAAAAAGTCTTCAGATTGAAGATTCCATCTCATAAAATTGTCTATAAGAGAGAAAGAGAGTTTATTTCGAGAGAAAAAATGAAATGAAAGGGCTATTTGACAAGAGCCCTTTCATTTCATTTTAGAAATAACCTCAGTATCACAAGGTGCCTCTTTTTACGTTTGAAAAGTGACATTTTCCTTTTTAAGCAGTTCCCCTTCCCCTTCTAATTCGTGGTTATTCCGCCTCTGATATGTGCCTCTTTTATTTTGACACGTGTCCCCTTTTTGCCCCTTTTCCCTTTTTTCATAACATCCCCTTCCCCTTTTCAAAAAACTCATTTTTATCACTGATAAATGCCCCTATTAAAATCTGATAGGTGCCCCTTTTCCCTCGACTGATGCCCCTTTTCCTTTTTCATCTCTGGTGAGTGCCCTTTATCAGGTTCGAGGTTTATTATGACATGTGCCCCTTTTCTTTTCTAATAAGTGTCCTTTTTCTTTTTGAAAAATACACCTTTTCCTTTCTCCATAACATACGCCCCTACACTGTAAAAAAATAATAGTCGAAAAAACTCAATAAAATTGAGGAAAAGAATTGCCTTATTTTTATTAAGTAAATATTACCTACGGCATCTTAAGTAGAATTTACTTATTTTGCTGAATAAATTTTTACTCAGTTAAATCGAGTTACATTAACATAAATAATTTAAGTATTGTAATCATTTTAGATAAATAAAAAAAAAGCTATGATAGAATTACATATTGCACGATTTGGTATCCATCTAATCTAACAAGTAACATCCACTACTTCTATTTAAGATTAATCACTAATCACTAACACTACTTCTATTTAAGATTAAGATTCGACACATATTGAAAGGCTCCAAATTTTATATATACTTGATCGTAGCATCTTAAAAGGAAAATTGGTTGACAATTTCCTGAAATATCAAGTTTTGATTTGTTTTGAACTGGGTAACAATTAAAAATTGTCGTCTTTGCTTAGCCATGTTAAATTAATTAGTAAATGTTTTAAAGTCCTTAAATTTTCATTCAACCACAAAAAAAGAATTGTTTTATTTAAAAAAGAGTTTAATTTGGTCTTAATGAATATTCATAAATTATGTAAATATTTCTATTACGCACTGCATCGGTCCTTACTTTAAAAAGATAAGAATAATCAACATAAATTGTTTGAGTAATACGTATAATTTCTGATTTTGAGTTAAAATTACTAAATTAATACAAGCTGAAATTACTTAAAGTTCTTATGTATTTGATTTTACTTAAATATTCCACGTATGTTCTACTAAATTGAAAGTTTGAGTTAGCAAGACTTAAATTTAGTGCGTAAGTGGCAAAACTAATGTTTTCAAGTAAATTCTACATGGAAAAAATACGTAAAAATTACCAATGAACAAATTATTTTTTACAGTATATAGAGCGATTTAGAGCAACTTTTATATTTATTTCCCCCCAAAGCTCGCTCGCATTTATAATTGGTATAATATGAAATGTATTTTCAGTCTTTCACGATTAAATTGTGCTAAAACCCCATTTGTTGTTGTTTTTCTCATCATAAAACTTTTCGCCCTGCGACGTCACAAATCTTAAAATTGTCTTAATATTCAGACCATCACACCCAACTGAAAGGTATGATTCTTAAACAGTATATTCAGGCGCAGATCCAGCATTTTTGCAATAGGGGGGGGGGGGGGAGGGGGGCCGGAAATTTTAAAATCGCGCAGACCTTTATTTCATCTGAAACAATATTTTTTCTTCTGGGGGATCCACAAACTACAAGCACTGTTTTTTAGTGGATCCCCCCATTTTCTCAGAAATTAAGAATTTCTTGTAATCATTTTATTATGTGTAAAGAGTATTTGTATAGTTACAAACAAAAAATGAATTATGTACATACATTTTTTCATACTTTCTGTAATAATAGATGTAATACCTTTGTTTATCTTTCTGTTGGAAATGAAATGAATATGAATTGACTTGAATCTGAACATACAAATACTGACAAGGTCATATTAGAAGCACCGTAACACTACCTACAAGCGGGCCGGCGGCAAGAGGGGGGGGGGGGGGTGGGCCCAAATCTTGAGAAAATATTTAGCGGCGAATCAGCCAGCCGGCGAACGGCGAATCAGCGGGCGGGGGGGGGGGGGTGGTGGGGGTGGATAAGAGCACATTTTTTTTTTTTTGGGGGGGGGGAGTTCCAGTTTTTGGGAACATTTTTGCGCCTACTCAGCCGGCCGGTGAATATTAAAGCGGGAGGGGGGGGGGGGGGTGTTGGAGAGGAGGACCACTATTTTTTTTTTCGGGGGGGGGGGGTGAAGCTCCGTTTTAGCATGACTTCCTTTTTAACTCTCACTTTCACCTACCCCAGATAACCCTAAGTTTTTTGTTGCTGCTTTATATGTAGTTGATAATGCATGATTAAAATAAATAGAGAGAGAGAGAACCACCATCGTTATGCAATGGTTCAGGGTTTGTGTAATGTACATTTTGAAACCATTTCTTAGCGTCTCAACCCTTACAAAAAATAGCAAGACTATTTTTGAGGAAAAGCATTATACTGAACTGAATAAAGAATAATAACTTTATATTGGCTCATACTAATACTGAAACGGGCTAAAGATAATGTGGTATCGGCACAGTAAGATCGGGTATTTGTATAGAGGTATTCCAAAATGACATTCTGATAATCAACATTTTGTTCTGTTATCATGTAATATACGCATAATACAACTGATCTTTATGATTTCTTAACGTGACATAGCTTCTTCTCCCCCTGCAAACAAAAAAGAAAAAATGATCATTGTGATTCAAATGGATGCAAGGATTTTCTTGAATAAGCAATGCTTTTCACCAGAATCTTCTTTGTAAAAACGACTTTTACAAATCTCAGCCATACAATTCTGCCACTGTGTTGTAAGATCACTTTCAGATTAGGAGAAGTGTGAATGGAACGTCTCATGTCAGTAAGCATGGCTGAGATTTGTAAAAGTTGTTTTTACAAAGAAGATTCTGGTGAATAGCAGTGCTTATTCAAACAAATATACGCATCAATTTGAATCACAATCATTATTTGTCGCTTAATCCCTTTTAATGACCTTGTTTTCTTTCTCGTTTGCAAGGGGAGAAGAAGATATGTCATGTTAAAGACATCAGAAAGATCAGTGTTGTATGCGTATATATTATATACACAGGCCCCGCGGAACGTTTATCAAAGTGGGGGGCTAAAGTATTTACGATCAGGTAGAGGGTAGCGAGCGTAAATTGGTGTGGGGGTTCAGGGGGCGGAAACCCCTGAAGCTCAGGAGTTTTAGGCATTTAATTACGGTCAGAGAAGCACACATATTTTGATGCCGCATTTATGTCACTGGCAGGTCAGGGGGGGGGGGAGGCGTTTTTACGTTACTATCCTATTTTTTTTACCGGTTTTGGAGGCGAGGGGGGGGGGGGGGGCGGGCCGGTAGAATCGGCCCGTGGATCCGCGCCTGCAAGCGGGCACAATTTTGGAAGGGGGAGGCTCACGTCACGTCTATTGTCTGATATCAACATATATCACGTTTTAAGTTATGCTCGCGCTTGAGCAAAATTTTCAACATTACCATTAGGGAGGCTGAAGCCTCTTGCCCGAATATCAATTTTCTGGTTTCACAATTTGGCGAGGGAGCGAAGCGAGCAAGCGAGCAAAACTTTGAGCATAAGTATGTTGTGAAAGTGTTATTAATCACCAAAATATACGAGATAAGATATATAAAATGCATATTCGGGCATCTCGCTGCCCGAATATTGGTCATTTTTTAATTTTCAAGGAAAGAAAGGCTCCAACCCCATCCTGCATTAATTGCAGGTGTTATGAAATGAAAGAGCACATTTTTTGGGCCAGGATTTGATGCAAAATTTCGAAACGACTCAGCCAGCCGCTGAATAAGCGGGGGGGGGGGGGGTAAGAGCACATTTTTTTATTTTTTGGGGTCCAGGATTTGAGAATTTAACCGATCGATATTTCGTTCCGTTGGGGGGGGGGGGGAATAAGGTTACCTTTTTTTGGTCACCCATTAGCACAATTTTTTTTTAATCACAAAAATGAGGAGGGGGGGTTCCTCCAAAACACACACACACACACACAATTTGAGGGGGGTTCGACCCCCCCCCCCCCCCTGCGTACGCGCCAGCATCCCTTCTTCCTTATTCCCTTATCCATCGTTACCGTCACTACCATTTGAGTAGGGCCGGCCCCCTCTTCAATAACTGCTCCCAAGCCATCGAGAATGACCCCAGAATTTATAGATTACCATTCTGCCGTTCTTTGGAGGGGCCGGGCGCGGCCTTTTCAGAAGTGTTTTTTCACTAACCTGTTCATGCACTACGGCTTAACATAAACAAGCATGCTAAGATTTTTTGAAAATAAGCATAATTCCGACTCAGTTTCGCATAACCTAAAATAAGAATACGGCCAGTCACCCCCCCCCCCCCCCTCAATGCATCCGCCTTCACGCACACCCACCCCCCCCCCCCCTCCCCTTGTCTTTCCCTTAGGCCTAAACAAAAAATTGATGACTTGGCGTAACGGCTCACTGAAAATTAGGGTAGGTAGGTCGATTTTTTTTTTTTTTTTTTTTTTGTTGTTGCTTATATTTGCATACATGAAATTAGCCATTCGTACACATACATACATACAGTGGCGTAGATAGGTCCTCAGACCTTGGGGATGATCTGATGAGAGGGGTAGACCACAATATGTTCAAATAACTCAACGCACACACACACACACACATATGGACACACACATATATGGACACACACCGTGCGAGCAAAGTGAGCAAGAAATTGTTGAAATCTTGATCACCTTGGGACCTGGGGGATGCATACATACACCTGCCCCCCCCCCCTGCATACATACATGTACATGTACATACACCCTCATGCACATGAAATGCAAACATACGAACGCATTAATAGGTTTCCAACAGACCCCAGCCTGAGATATCTCAGACACTGTCTTCAACAGGATAAACAGGTGAATATGTAGGTTTAGAAGAACGCTGAATAAAACGTGAGCACCAAATTTACCCGTGAACTGAACGCCATAGGACGCCATGTTGGGGATACAATCGCCTAGCGGTACTATGGCGTACCTGCCCGTAGCCTCTTGTCGATGCCCTCGCGCTGTTGGAGTCTCTAAATTCTGACGAGCGAAGCGAGTCAGAGAAACCGAGGCGCTTCTCTGACTCGCTTCGCTCGTCAGAATTTAGAGACTCCAACAGCGCGAGGGCATCGACAAGAGGCTAACCTGCCCGCTGCACTCGGTCTTTCTTTCTCCCCGGCTACTCTCTTCTTTTTCTTTCCTCTTTTTTGAACTCTCTCTCTTTTCTTTTCTTTTTTCTTCTCTTTTCTTTATCTTCTCCTTTTTTCCCCATTTTCAAATGTATACACAGTTGCCTAGCAACGGAATAATACGTTCACCTGTAACTATTGTTCAAAAGTCAGAATGTGAATTTCGATACATCAGCTAACAACACGTAATGTATGTGAGTTTTCATTCTGATGTAAGTAGGTTAAATCGTAACAGGTGAATGAAATAATTTGTTACGAGACACATTAAATTATGCATTAAATTGAGTACATTAGCATGATAAAGAATGATCTTCAATTCGTAAGAGGTGAATGTTTGTCACAAGGCACTTGAAAATATTGCATGCATTTTACACTAGGGGATGATACCCCATTGCTAACCTTTTGAAAGCGGCGACGCTGTCAGTATATGTCTGATAATCCTTGCCAGGAATATCATAATAGTCCCAGTAGTTGGCTTGCATTCCTTTCTTGGCATTAGCTTGGTACTCCCGAATGTTCTTTGGTCTTCCCGACATGTTTGCTTCACACTCTTGACCGCTAAATATCATGTAAAAACCACGGCTATAAGGCATGCGCGCCCCAACGGAATGATCCAAATAATCAAAATTTCAGAGATAACATCTACAGATGGGCAGATACCTATGAGGCGCCCTTTGTAAATCTATTATTTAGACAAATTATATGTTATACAACCATTATTTAACAAATAATAACCATTATTTACATATAATGCAAGTAAATGTACATTTTTATTTGTATATAATTCTTAACGCATTTTCATTATTTATAAATAATTACAATTCAGACTTCATTATTTATAAACAATTACAATTCACATTTCCATTATTTATAAATAATGAAAATGCGTTAAGAATTATATACAAATAAAAATGTACATTTACTTGCATTATATGTAAATAATGGTTATTAGTTGTTAAATAATGATTATATAACATATAATTTGTCTAAAGAATAGATTTACAAAGGTCTGCCTAGCAGATATCGTGATCAGCAGCGGATATCGTACCCGCTACAACCAAATCTGCCGTTAGTGAACACGGCGGATAATGTGCATTGGCGGATTTTGTTCCTATATAGCTACAGGCAGTGGCGAACCTGGCATACCGCGTCAGGGGGGGGGGGGGGGGGTTTGGGGGAGGGTGTTTTTTTTTGGGGGGGGGAGGGTTTTCCCCCCTCCCACGGTATTTTGATGTTTGCGATCGCGCGATTTCATGCATACCCGTACCTTACTTATGTTTTGTTGATTTGAAAAGTCTTCATAATTCGAAAAAGATTGTTTTATTGGGAGGGTGGGTTAGGGTTAGGGGTGTGACACCCAAATTTGCTGCCAACTTTTAAGGGTGCGACGTCATCCAAATTTGCCGATTAACAAATGCATAGCATCTACCACCCTCCTTCCCTATCCTAAATGTTAATTATTCCATGGTTTAATTAGGCTCTTATCAAATTAAAAAACCTTTTGAAGTAATCATTACCCCCTATAATATTGAAACATGCAACTAATTTGTTTCTACATCGTGATCGACCTGAAAACAAATACAAAAAAGTAATTAGCCCCCTTTTTGTATCTGAATCCACATATCAGTGATAAAAAATAATCATGCGAGCGCGAGGCATTACGAACTGATTTTTCCCTCAACAGTGACAGGAACTGGGCTTATGAAGCCCTTCAAAATTTCTGTCGGCAAATGCGTCACTCTTTTCCTCTTTCCTTCCCTACTTCTTTCATTTTTTTTTCTCTCTCTCTCTCTCTCTCTCTCTCCTTTTTTCTTTCTCTTTTTCTTTCCTTTCTTTCCCTTTTTTCTTCTTTTCTTTCTTTTTCTTTTTCTTTCCTTTCGTTTCCCTTTTCTCTTTTCTTCTTTTCTTTCTTTTTCTTTTTCCTTCCTTTCTTTTCCCTTTTCTCTTTTCTTCTTTTCTTTCTCTTTCTTTTTCGTCGGGGGGGGGGCAATCCGGCCCCTTCCCCCCCCCCATAGGTACGCTAGTGGCTACAGGACATGGTCTGATAATTCTATCGTGAATAACATGGCGGATTGCTAGACTTAAATTGTCTGATTTGTTCGTATTGGACATCGAATCTGTAGGCTATTCCGAAAAGCATCCCCCCTTTATTGCATTGACGCCCACAGGCGACAAAGCCTTGTTGTCTCTCTTTCTTCTTGTCCATTCTTCTTGTCCATCGTTCTAATTTTATGTTAAAACCAGCATAATTTACATTTTGGCATTTTTGTTTTATTTATGCCCGAGTGGGTCTAATGGCCTCTAGAGGCCTATACATAAGACCTCCTCCCCAACTGCTGTTTTAACAGAAATAAATCATAATTTAATTACGTATTTATTTCATTTCATTAAACATTTTTCCTGTGATCCAGTCTCTGTGCTTTTTCATTTTCTTTCTTTTCATTTATAACTAAAATGAAGGCAGATATGGGAAGGGTCATGATTGGTCAGAGCAAATTGGCGTGTTTGTTTGGAATCTTTCAAACTTTTGTATTACTGCATTTGTTAGCCAAGAAAACCTTTTAGAATAAAACAACCTGACTCCCATAGTAGCGTTTTAAACATTGGTAAGCCCCCCCCCCCCCCAAAAAAAAAAAAAAAAACCAAACAGATTCCTTTGATTTTATATGATAAATTGCAAGAAATAGAAATTATCAACGGCTTCGATCATTTCTTTAAAAATAGATTTATAAGCTAATAAAACAATATAGACCTAATAAACTAAAATTTGTTTTACCCCTATTTTCAAACTATTCTCGAATCCTTACAGAGTATAATTCAGGTTATTTTGCCACCTTTAGAAGTTGTCCGCATCCAATAGACGAAAAGGATTATATTGTATTTCTTTATCAATTTAAAATTTGCCATTACTGTGCATCCCTTACAGATTTATAACATTTTTTTTTATTCGGTTGTACTGATTACGAAACTTGAATTGTGGGGCCGGGGGGGGGGGGTGATCGAGGCTCTTTGCATCATCCCATATCCTCCCTTCATTTTTTTTTTTTTTTTTTTTTTGGGGGGGGAGTGAACTTTAAGGTCACTCTACATGATAGAAAAAACAGATTTTAAATATCATAAACTATTTTCTTAATTGTAATGGGTTTCATCAGTATAGTTATTGTTCAATACTGTAAAGACAGTGTAGGACACGGGCGAGCTGATGTGGATAGCGAATTTTTGGAATCATTGGAATTTTTATTTCAAAATAATTATAGCGCAAATTCCCTCACAGTCATCGTCCTTTCATTAAAACTAACGGTGTAGCGTTTTGGGAAATAAACCTTGAATTTCTGGTACACCTGCCCTCGCTTTCTATCAGCACAAATAGTGAAGATATAGCAATTCTGATACAGAAAGAGAAAAAGATTTGCGAGCGAGCGAGCAAGCCAAAATAATGAAGTTTTTTTCACAGAATGTTTTTTCTTCTTTTTCATCCAGCATAATTCTATTGTCAAGGAGGGGTGTACAAATTGGCGATTATGGAGGAGGATTATTGTTTACTTTCCTTCACAAAGTGTAATATACATGTTGGTCGCCTTTCTATCACAATGGATTACCATCTTTATCAGAAAGGAACTTGGATTATGATAATAATCGAGAACATACTTTGTGAGCAAGCGAGTGTTCTGGACTTTTTTTTTAAACTTCGTCATAGAACGCTTGTTTTTATGTCCAGAGATATTTTTTATTCATATATAGATTGACTTTTTGAAATAGTGATCAAAAATATCATCATTGTCTGGAATATACTGTTACAATGAAGATCCTGGTGATAAATACAATGAAAATAAATAGTGCTTGAATGAAATAAGTATAACTAGAGATGATATATTCCTTTCCTTAACTAAGATATTACCTTTAAATAAACTGATTTGAAGTACGGTGTTAAACCTAGTGTTGGTGCTTAATTTCCCGTACAACACCTCTTAACTAAAACTTGAAGTCACACATTCTTTCACTACACCCGGGCACTACACAAGTCCACAACAAACGGGTGCAAACACACTTAAACACATGCCTGTTGTGGAAGGTTATTAATACTACTCGATCAATGGTCGAAGGGGTCCTCCAAGCAATTTTACACAACAATGGAGAAATAGGTTGCTTTAAGATAGGCACTTTGTTTGGCCCTCACTCCATCCATAAAAAGCAAAGAAAACACTAACAGAATCGTACGAGACTCTTTGCAATAAAATCTTTTTATTTCCCAACAATGTCTTTACAATCTTAATCTTTTGAATCTTACAAAAACTGCCTAAGCCATTAAATACAAGTTGTTCACCCCGTGGTTGGGTACTCTGCATACGCTGATAATTACATAATGGATTTTATTCAAAAATGGCTGAGGTGATGGAAATCTATTACATTCTTTTTAAACCTTGCACTCAACAAATCCAATCCGTTCCTTTGAATTTCAAAGAGAGAGGACTTAGAGCCATATGGCAATCATTGTAAAAATGCTTAACACCTTCTTTTACTTCCCACAAAGTGACAAAAATAAAATAGTGCAGAAGGAAAACACACCAACATTGAAACATTGTTGGTGTTAGATCACAGGCCGATTAATAATAAGAGCGGCCTCTTGCTCGAACTCGTACTCGCACTCAGCATCCATGGTGGTATACAGTATAGTACTACGGTACACATCAGTGGCGTACCTGGGGTACTCCGTCAGGGGGGGGGGGGGGCAAGCGACCGAAACAAACAAAAAAGGCGATGCTAATTTTCACTTCTGGCGAGCGAGCGAGCAAAAAAAAATCTTTAAGTAACGTTTGGTATATAAACTGGTATTGTTGCAAGTTGGGGGTGGGAACATTCACTTGTTAGCGACGTTAATTCCATTTTTTTGCAAAGGAGCGTAGCGAGCAAGAAAAAAAATCACTTCTTTTTTAATAATTGCCACTTAAAGGCACACTGTCCTACTTGTAGCTACTTGCTCCCTCTATATAGAAAACTTCCCAAATCGGTGCCTGTTGGTCCCCCATGAACCTCTCTTTCTTATGTTAAATGAGAGCTGAGTTAATGAGATAGCCACCTGTCACAGTGACCTGGATGGCTCGCTGTGTGGTCTAATCCCTTCTAGCTGCAGTAGTAACGCCTACCTTTAAACTTGGTTCAATATTGTCCCATGCAGGGCGCGGGAACAATATTGTGTTTAGGGTGATTTTATACCCATTTTAGCTAGCGAGCCAAAATACATCTTTCTCTCAATGAATTGCTATATAAAATTTGTTTCATTGTTGCAGGTCGGGGGCGGGCACAATCGTGTTTAAGGCAATGTCAATCCCATTTTGGCGGGCAGGCAACCCCCTACATTTCTCTTTTTAATGATATTGTAGCAGGTTAGTGGTGGGCACATAATTCCACGAGCTCGCGAGCGTAGCGAGCGAGCGAAAAAAAATCACTTCTCTTTTATATGGAAAATATGGTACATGAAACTTGGGTTCATTGTTCCATGTCAGGGAAGTGATTATTAAAAGCGGTGTTATTTCTATTTTGGCGAGCGAGCGTAGCGAGCGAGCAAAATTTTTGTAATGATAATTGGTTCAGAAATTTCAGATTTTTTTGTTGCAGGGCAGGGCTTACACAATCATGTCTAAGGTGATGTTAATTCCGTTTTGTCGAGCACGAGCATACCAAAACTTCTTTGAATAACGTTTGGTACATAATTATTAACTGGTTGTTGCAGGTTGGGGCGGGCACGTTAGCGGTGTCAATTCCATTTTGGCGAGCGAGCATAGCGAGCAAGCAAAAAAAAAATTCTCTTTTAATAGAAATTAATAAATAAACTTGTTTTTATTGGTGCAGGTCAGGATGGACGCAATCGCGTTTTACGCGATTCAATTCCTTTTTGGCGAGAGGGCGAAAAACTCTTCCATTTTTAATGATATTGTTGCAGGTCAAGGGTGGGCACAATTTTATTTCCAAAGCAATATCCATTCATTTTATTCGCGAGCAAGTGTAGCGAGCGAGAAAAATGAATTACTTTCTTTTAGTAACATTTGGTACATACACTGTGTGTTATTGTTGCCATGGTTGCAGGTCGGGGCCAGTCGGGGCAGGCACAATTGTATTCTAGGCAATGCTAATCCTTTTCTTTTTTCAGGGGGACGAGCAAGTGAAAACATTTAATACAAAATAGGCTAGCAAGCAGTTCGCGCCAGCGAAGAGTTTCGAATTTGTTATATCACTTATATTTTCCTATTTTCATTTGTCTTAATTTTTCAGGGCCGTATGCGGAATATTTTTCTGGTGGGGGAGGGGGAAAGATGCGTTAAAAGTTTTCGAAGAATCTCAAAAGCAAAAGGAGTGAAGGGAGTTCGAGCGACCGAACTGGTCATGAGGGTACTTTTGCATTTTCAAAAGTAGAATTGAAGGATTTGGTATAGGCCTACACTACATTTTCAGGAAAAAAACTGTACGTTTTCAAAATATCTGGGGTCAGCTGCCCCCCCCCCCCCTGGTGCGTACGGCCATGGTCTTTTTTTTTTAATTTCCCCATTTTTTTCCTTTCCTTTTCTTTTCCCTTTTTCTTTCTTTTCTCTTCTTCTTCCTTTTTTCTTTTCTTTTTCTTTTTTTCCTTCTTTCTTTTCTTTTCTTTCCCCTTTTTTTTTCGCCTGGAGCCCGTCAGGGGGGGGGGCACTCTGCCCCCCTGCCCCCCCCCATAGGTACGCCAGTGGTACACATGCAATTGCAATCGCACGCAGCCTAGCCAGCATGCATGCATGCATGCAGCAAGCGGAGACCGTATACCACTCATAAAAACGATACCTTCAGAATGGAACGATAGCTGCAAAACGGAACACTATCTGCCAGCCACTCTGCGTGGTGGGTTACAATATCTACCGGCAGATTTTGTGACGGGAACAATATCTGCCGGCGGATTTTGTTCCTCGAACACGATCCGCCAGTCACACTAAACGCCGTCACACCGGCGGTATATTCAATGATAAACAGGTGACCGGAAGTGCGTAAGTGCGTAACAATTCACCTGAAATGTTTCACCTGAGGGACCTACAGTAGGAGTCCTGTGGCTATTCATCATGACTCAATGGCGAACGCATACAAAACTATATATCCTACTGAAAGTATTACAACGTACGCTACACATGTATGTAATGTTTTCGATTCACCTTCTTCCTGTCGCATGTCTTTATATTCATCCTCTCACTGTCATTTCTCTTATCTATAGCACATCATCTGCTTCGCTATATGAATCCCTTTATATTTCTCCCCAAAAAAGACAATACACTTTTTATTTCTGGCATGCCTAGTTCGTCACCTGTTATTTCACAATTGACTCGATCAATTACAAAATAAGATCATTCGTACAACAGTTGCATCTAAAATGATATTATTTAAAGTCTTTGTATTGACATCTGACATACAGTTCTTTGAGGGAAACGAATAAAGGCAAATAATATTGTATTTTAAAAGTAGAAAGGATACATACGTGAAGTTATACAATAAACGATGCAATCTATACAAATATATTAATTCAAAATAATGTCAACATTTATTCATCATTTACTGCAACTAGTGATTCATTTTTCTATTTTAGAAAATTGTGAAGAAGAAAAGAGGAGGAGGAAAAGAAAAGAGGAGGAAAAGAGAAGAGAAGGAGGAGGAGGAAGCAGAAGTAGTAGGAGTAGGAGTAGTAGTAGGTAGTAGTAGTAGTAGTAGTCACTATGAACATGACGGACAAATAAAGAGGACAACATATACAGTTCCTAAGGTATACAAAGGAACATCCCTTCTCTGCTAATATGTAAACATGTGTAGAACAGGTGCCACATGCATATTCACCTGTTTTACACATTTTTACATGACAATAGCAGTGAAGGGATGTCCTTTTGTCTACCACAGCAATTTTTGAGGGTAGAATGAAGAACTGTATATTTTGTACTCTTTCTTTGTCCGTCATGTTCATAGTGAGTAGTAGTAGTAGTAGTAGTAGTAGTAGTAGTATATTAGTAGAAGAAAATGACACAATTGTACGATCACCTGAATGGAAATATGATAATTATTCTTATCAATATGAAACTTTATCAGTCAAACCAGGGAGGTGAAAGAACAGGAGGCGAAACTCTTGTAATTTATTCAAACGCATTCTTGAGTTCTAAAGCGTAACAATGGGATGTGTAACATTCCACTTGGCTTTGAAGTTCCATGCTCCGAACCGCGCTTCCACTGCGGGGAATTTCGGAAGCCGGGCACCAGTTTTACATTTATTACAAAATATTAAATTACCGGCAAAATTACAGTGTAAATTAAAAACTTTATATGGGAATTGTATTGGGAATAGTGCATCAAACAAATTTTCAAATTTAGAACTCCGTCCTGCCTTTAAATTGTGTGCCAGAGTTGGTAAAAGAAAAATTACATCCTGTCAAAAACTCAATATTTTAGGATGATGCGCTAATTTGTGCATGCTTTAATGTCCCGTTATTTGATCCATGATTTACAATCTTCAATAACATTAAGTTTGCTAATGCGTGTTTTCGCGTGTTTTTTGTATTTTTCAAGTTTAAAAAAGAATGAAATTACACAAGTTTGTGTTCGCTTGTTCTACTCTTTACACATTCAACAATGGATGAGAAACCATTGGAAGGGACAGCGAACAGTTGCTGTGATACCATTTTCTGATGTAGGAATTCTAAATCCTAAAATTTCATTCGCTCTTTTATCTCACCACCTGGTCAACAGCTGCAGATTAGCGCATAACTTTCCGGCGGCTTGGAGCATAGGGTCAAAGGAGAACGGCTTGATTCAAGTCCTTCTCTATCACGTCCCTGGTCAAACTACACATACATCATACAAGTTTGAACATTTATTATACATTGTATAAAGCACCGTAGAATGAGAGAAAAAATTTGATAGGATAGGACAGGTAAATATGGTGAAAAATGGCACCCCTTCCAGATAAACAATCCCTTCAATGTATTGGTCCCTGAAATCATATTTGTAATCTTTCTAAAATATACATTGTCTGACAACTTGTCCCCATCTTGGGTTTTTAAGGATATAAAAAGATAAGAAAATCTGGGTAGATAAGAAAAGTAGACCAGACACCATGTGCTAAACACAGGTCACTTTGTGCAAATGGGAGTTGTGGTTTTTATCGAAGATCATGTATGCCCAGTAAGTTTCTATAGTGGTCACCTATATTGCCTCCATCTATACGAGCTGAGCTAAATGTACTATCACACTTGGTAGATCTGCTTCGATCCTTCCTCGATCATTTCGTTTGATTTTTTTTTTTTTTTTTTTAATTACACAAAATTTTGAGGGGGGTTTTCTTCAAAATAAATGAAGGGGTTAACCCCCCCCCCCCCCCCCCCCGCGTACGCGCCCGAGTGCATGACACTATGAAAATGACTGACAAGAAAGCGGACAAAATATACAGTTCCTCAGGTAGACAAAGGAACATCCCTTCACTGCTATTGTGTAAAAATGTGTAGAACAGGTGTCACATGCATATTCACCTGTTCTACACATTTTTACATAATAGCAGTGAAGGATGTTCCTTTGTCTACCTAAGGAACTGTATATTTTGTCCGCTTTCTTTGTCTATCATATTCATAGTGTGGATAGGTTTATGGATACGAGCCCAGCTCATTCCTTAAAGAATTATAAAATCGAAACAAAATAGCCCACCATCTACCAAAATTGTTAAATAACATATATGTTTTTAATCATAGTAATATATTATATTTCTCAGTAAAAAAAAAAAAAAAATTCTCAGTAAACTGTAATTTTTATAGCTTTCATATTCTAAGCAAATAAACTAATAATTCTTCCTTAATCAACATGCAAGATAAAACAAATATTCATTATCTCATAGTACACAGAAAATAGCTTTCTCTTTATGAGATATATGAAATAACCTTCCTTCCAGATAATTACATATAAGGTAACAAATTAAAAGGGAATATTTCTATAACTTACATTTCAGATGTCAAAACCATGAGTCAAGGTGAGGCGAGGGCTGATGAGGCGTCTTCTACACCACGTATGCCTGGTCCTCTAGGGAAAGTCTGCTATGCCCTTATCATGCATATATCCTGTGGCTGTAACATTCACCTTCGTGACCAACACTCCAAAATCAGACCAAGATCAACAAATTCTGATCCTCTCGAGATCTCCAAAGCATTTTGACTAATAAACTCCCGCCCCCCCCCCACTCAGTGTTATTTAGGGTACGCATATGCGTGTTCCAACCGACCCCCCCCCCTTTTTTTCAGCAAAAGTCCGGTGTGTAAAGTTAATACGGGTCGAACCTTTTTTTTTTGTATACGAGCCTTTTTCAGCACCCCCCCCCCCCCCCCCTTTCAGCAACAGTCCGGTGTGTAAAGTCAATACGGGTCGACCTTTTTCTTTTGTTACGAAAAGGACATTTTGGTAACACGCATGGGGTCCGTCCGTTCTCGGAGTGGGGGGGGGGGGGGGGGCGGGAATAAACTGGATCTCTCAATAGTAAACTCCTTAAAAATTCTTCGTATTCCTCTAATGCCAAAAGGCAAAACTTTCCCATCAAACTTCCTTTTACTGAATCCTCAATACAAAACTGTCCTATTAACATTCTCATCATCTTTTCCACACACACATACAGAGAGAAACACCTGCTAAACTAGAGAACCCCAGTTAGTAGACTTAAGCCTAATCAGTGCCTAAATTGCCGCCAAACACATCCATTCAACTAGCACATGTCTATTTCATTCTCTGTCTAGACAACTCGACAGGGTCATGAGGGCTTAGATTGAAAGAAATTCCAGTCACATTGTGACAAATGTATTGTTTGTTTCTTTAGGTTTTTGTTAACCAGGGCCATCAAAGACAGCAGCTTATTAAATGTAGAGGCAACCTCGGAAGGCAACCCCGTTCAAATAAAAACGAAATGAATAGATGTTTTTGATCAAACCTATTTTCCTTGCTTCACTACCCTAAACACAGTGGCGGATCCAGGGGGGGGGGGGGCGGGGGGCCCGGGCCCCCCCCCCCCCCCTTGAGAAAAAAATCATGTAAAATCACGCAATTTTTACCTTTTGTGGGGGTTGGGCCCCCCCCCCCCCTCTGGCGCTCAAGGGGGGGGGGGTGCAAAGTGTCCGCTTACCCCCCCCCCCCCCCCCCCCCCCCCACTGAGCGACTTTTCGGCCGGCGCGATTTTCAAATTTTCGGGAGCAAAAAAAAAAAAAAAGTTGGGTCCCCCCCCCTAAGAAATCCTGGATCCGCGCCTGCCTAAACATGCCGGGCCCGTGTAACGACGGGGCTCGGGGGCTCAACTCCCCCCCCCCCTACACACACACAGAAAAAGAAATAGAAAGAAAAAAAGAAAGAAGCTATATCTTTTATGGTTAAATTGTAAAAATCATACTTAACTGGCAATCCTGGAAATGGAAAACTTACATATCAAAGGAATGGTAGGTACAGGCCGTATGCATGCCCGTCAAAGTAGTCTGAGTGGAGGCCGATATGCTTTTGTGAACTGACTCGATGTACCGTATAGAATATAAAGTAATCTAAGTTTGTCAGTGTTAAGAAGGCTTTGTTTAGTGTGTTTTATAGTAATCATATTTACAGTTAAATTTGAGTGTGTATTGCGGACAATTTCGTATCAGGTCTTTGATATATTGGTTGAGACACCTTTCTATTTTTTTTAAATAATGTTATGTATCATAAGTCAATGCTAACTTTATAATTAGCCACTGTCACCTTGTCATTAGCGAGCTTTCGATTTAGGCACCCGACGTCGGCTACTACGAGGTACTGGAGCGTGGAGACGTTGCGCAACTCACGTCCGTTCCCTTCGCGGCAGTGCTTTCGATTTTTCACGTCGGTGCTTGCGTCGGTCACGTGACCAATTTTTTTAGATCAGGTGATTAAATCAGGTAATAAAATCAGTGCGCCAAAATCTGATACGAAGAATAACATGAGGATGACAGAAATAGAAAGTTAAAATGATAAAACAAAACATAACATAAGAGAAGGTGATAGAAGGAAGAAACAAAGAATAACATAAGGAAAGACAGAAAGAGAAAGTGATAGAATGATAACAACAAAGAATAACATAAGAGAAGGTGATAGAAGGAAGAAACAAAGAATAACATAAGGAAAGACAGAAAGAGAAAGTGACAGAATGATAAAAACAAAGAATAACATAAGAGAAGGTGATAGAAGGAAGAAACAAAGAATAACATAAGGAAAGATAGAAAGAGGGAGTGATATAATGATAATAACAAAACAAAACATAAGAGAAGGTGATAGAAGGAAGAAACAAAGAATAACATAAGGAGAGACAGAAAGTGATAGAATGATAAAAACAAAGAATAACATAAGAGAAGGTGATAAAAGGAAGAAACAAAGAATAACATAAGGAAAGACAGAAAGAGGGAGTGATAGAATGATAAAAACAAAGAATAACATAAGAGAAGGTGATAGAAGGAAGAAACAAAGAATAACATAAGGAGAGACAGAAAGTGATAGAATGATAAAAACAAAGAATAACATAAGAGAAGGTGATAGAAGGAAGAAACAAAGAATAACATAAGGAGAGACAGAAAGTGATAGAATGATAAAAACAAAGAATAACATAAGAGAAGGTGATAGAAGGAAGAAACAAAGAATAACATAAGGAAACACAGAAAGAGAAAGTGATAGAATGATAAAAACAAAGAATAACATAAGAGAAGGTGATAGAAGGAAGAAACAAAGAATAACATAAGGAAAGACAGAAAGAGAAAGTGATAGAATGATAAAAACAAAGAATAACATAAGAGAAGGTGATAAAAGGAAGAAACAAAGAATAACATAAGGAAAGACAGAAAGAGGGAGTGATAGAATGATAAAAACAAAGAATAACATAAGAGAAGGTGATAGAAGGAAGAAACAAAGAATAACATAAGGAGAGACAGAAAGGGATAGAATGATAAAACAAAGAATAACATAAGAGAAGGTGATAGAAGGAAGAACAAAGAATAACATAAGGAAAGATAGAAAGAGGGAGTGATAGAATGATAAAAACAAAGAATAACATAAGAGAAGGTGACAGAAGAAAGAAACAAAGAATAACATAAGGAAAGACAGAAAGAGAAAGTGATAGAATGATAAAACAAAGAATAACATAAGAAAAGGTGATAGAAGAAGAAACAAAAGATAGCAAGAGGAAATAATAGAATAATAAAAACAAAGAATAACATAAAAGAAGGTGATGAAACTACACTCACGTTGACGTTTTCACGGCGACGTCGATTCACATAAATTGCCCCCGACTCCCGTCGGGTGATTTGGAAGGGAACGTGGGCCCAGAAGCTCACGCATGCGCAGGGGATAAATATGACGTCACGCGTAGTAGCCGACGTCGGGTGCCTAAACTCGAAAGCTCGCTAATATCGCATTGAAATTGTTTTCATGACAACCATAGACTCATTTAAATGAAAACATAACTCGTCAGTTACTGATAATTTAACAATAGTTGTAATTTTGCAACGAGTTTACTAGATTGCAACCTGTCTAATGCAATTATCCTAGATTAATTCAGGTATACCAATATCAATATTTACCTTCATTACAATGCCAAATATATGAGGTAGAATATTCTTCTTCATAAGACGGAGATTGTGAATTTCTATTATTTGTTGAATGCGTAGTATGAGGGAACACGCAGCCATTAAAACAAAATCATATCTGAATAAATGAGATAAAGTGAAAAGCGAGACCTCCAGAATCTATGAATTAAAAAAAAAATGAAAACCAACCGTTATTTTATGGATCTTTAAACATTAAAGAATAGAATCCGGGATCAAATGAGAACAGCAAATCTCAGCAAATTTCTTTTATGCCGTTATGCCTCGTTTATGCAGTACATTATTTCAGAACATAAATCACAAAGAAATGCATCGGTAGTTGTCAGATACTAATAATTTGTATTGCAACTTTTGTGAAAAGGAAATTCCCCCCTGTGTGGAAATATATAGATTTAGGGGAAAATCCCGTAGATTTCTTTTAGAATCATGCATAACCCGTCATGATCTAATCATTATTTATCTGGGCAATGCAATAAGTTATTCACATCGTTGAAATTTCCTGAGATGGATATTTGTTGTACGTATTTTGTTTACATCAGAATGACATGCAACTTGGAAATCTTTTTTATTAAGTTAATTTTATTCCCAACTATATTTGATAAGAGACCCACCCATAATTCCCCATGGTCTACACAAATTAACAGATCAATGAAAATAATTGAAAACAAACTTGCTCATTAAAGACATGACGATAACAAAGGCAACCTTCCCCAAAACAAGAAAACAAAACGAAACGAAAAGTTCACTTTCTTCGATACTTTCGTTAAAAATATACAAAGGAAAGCAAACATATAAAAATTAACATACATGATACACAAGTGGAGAAGACATGAGGAACAAGGGTAAAACAATTAAAACGTGTACATTAAAGAAAGTATTTGGAGACTGTGGTCCTACAGGAGGCTGTTGCAGGTGTCATGGAAAGATAAAAAGACAAATGTGTGGGTCCTGGAAAAGATAGGAACAGACTTGACCATCAAAAGGGGACTCATGGAAAGAAAACTAAACTATTTTTCGACATTTCATGAAATGAAATACAATAACATATTTCGAAGAGACAGGGGTCATAGACACCTTCTAGAGATGTAAAGATGTGAAAATCGGCCTTTTTTAAATATATGAATTTTGGCCGAAAACGATGGGCTAACCCCTTGCCATATTTGTTTAAAAATGTCATTTTTCTACATTTCATGAAATGATCTACATTTTTTCAAAAAGGGTTTTTTCCGAATTTCACCTCGCTATTCATAAGGACCGCTAGTCATAAGGACCGCTATCCATAACGTGGAATTTCCTTTACGTAAAGGGCCGCTATTCATAAAACAGAAAGAGGGTCACTATTCATGACATATCGACCCTCTCCTTCGATCATGAATGGCGGTATTTATGAATAATGACCCTCTTTTCAAATAATTAATAGCGGTCATCATGAATAGCGAGCGCCCGTAGCAGGAGTAGTAGTGGTAATAGTAGTAGTAATTTTGCCGTACCATTGAAAAGTAAAATACATGTGTACATGTACAATGCAAATTTATACAAACAAAAACTAAACTCCAGGAATATATACATATATATATATATATATATATATATATTTATTCCCACTCTGAGTCAAATGAAGAAGTCAACAAATTTGTATTTTGTAAGTGTGATTGACCATGGTCTTTATTGAGAGTTGATTACCATAATTAACTCGTTTCAATCAAACTGGTCAGCAAAGGAATTATAGTGAAAACATAAAAAACAACAATGAATGCAAATCATTACTTCGAGCATTATAATATGTCGAGAGCGATCTGTAAGGAACCAATAGGGGGCCCAGTCGGGCGACAAAGTAATATCTCTTGACTAGCCGTAACAATTCTTCCATTCGCCTGGCCATGCGAACGGGCTTCCCCCATCTCTTGCTGGCTTTTTGCACAGACAAGAGGCATGGGTGAGCGAAGATGACTTCCAGCCGGACACCCTGAGCGTTACACACGGCATAAGCCAGGCAATCTCAGCTTCAACGGACAGGAACCCGCTCACCCCCCCTATACCCCAACCAAAAACGTGGTGAGCACAAACGACTTCCCGCTTAAGAACCTGGGCAATACTGATTGTATTCCCAGCTTACGGACAAGTCAGGCTCGTAAAATTGTATAAATACGGCAATAAAACAATCCTCTAATAACATCAAATTTTGTCTCCCCTTCCTAACAGACCGCTTGCTCTAGATTTACATTACCACAACAATATATTTCTTGTATAAGCGATTATAGGCGTCCAAATTCGCAAGAATGCCGCAAAATGGACAAATCAAATGCAGATGAAGTAAATAACATGATGTTCTCCCAAAAAGTCTTTCGGGAGAACATGAAGGCAGGAGTTTGATGACATTTTCTACTACACTCAAATGCGGGTGAAAACCGATCTCTCGAAAAACAGACTCTTTTGGTCAGAAAGGCGATTAAAAGAAAACAAAGGTAATAAAGTACGCCAATTGTATTTTCTGACCGTATGAAAATTTCGTATGAAAATTTCGAGTTCTGGAAAATAAGATCGGGGAAAGCCCCGCAAGGCCCGTTTTATGTTATCTGAACGCGACCAGGCGTAGCCCTTGCGAGAGTAGATTGTCATCAAACTATGCCACTAAACACTGTAAAGATAATTGTCCGAAATTTGCCCCATCGGGCTTCGAATTGAATAGATCAAAATATAACATGCCATCGAGAAAAAGCGCTCGAAGTAGCTTTTGACGCCCCTAACAAGCGGAAAAATATATGTCAACGAAAATCCTGTTCTACAAGTGAAAATGAATCAAGAAATGACTGAGGAACAGAGTTATTGCTGTTGCAACCCTGAACTGGTAGCGAACCAAGTAAGATAAACAAACAAATAAAGAAGCGGTATCACAGGTTCGACTGTACATTTATAGTGCCAGCCGGCCCAATAATGGCGGCCGGGGCGGTAAGGTGGTAAACAAAAATTGTTCACAAATTAAATGTACAAAATTCGCCCCATCGGGCTTCGAATCGACTAAATAAAGACATTTACTTGCAATTGAGAAAAAGTGCTCGAAGTAGCTTTTGAACGCCTCTAAAAAGCGGGACTATTATCATTATGTCAACTAAAATCATGTTATACAAGTAATGATGGATCAACAACAATACAAAATTGGACTGAGGTACCCTGATGCAACCCTGAACTGGGAGCGAAACAGGTAAGATAAGCAAACACATGAAAGCTGTATCACAGCTGCGACTGTACATTTAATTATCATCAATTTTATCCATTAGTTTAATGTCATGCCAGCCAGCCCAATAATGGCGGCCAGGGGCGGGAAGGTGGTAAAAAGTTTATTCACGATTCTGACCATCTCTCATGAAGACCATAGAAAGAATGAAGCGAGCCGAGAGCACGCGGAGTATGGCGCGAACCTTTCTGGTTTTATTACTGACGCCAATAAAGTCTTTCACGACCCCCCTCCCTTGACCACGCGGCGTGTGGTCTACGGCTCGGTTCACACTTCTTCGTTCAGATTGGGAATAACCTGTTTTAGCTACTTTCGAGAAGTTCGCTAAAATGTATTATTCCCACTCTGAGTCAAATGAAGAAGTCAACAAATTTGTATTTTGTAAGTGTGATTGACCATGGTCTTTATTGAGAGTTGATTACCATAATTAACTCGTTTCAATCAAACTGGTCAGCAAAGGAATTATAGTGAAAACATAAAAAACAACAATGAATGCAAATCATTACTTCGAGCATTATAATATGTCGAGAGCGATCTGTAAGGAACCAATAGGGGGCCCAGTCGGGCGACAAAGTAATATCTCTTGACTAGCCGTAACAATTCTTCCATTCGCCTGGCCATGCGAACGGGCTTCCCCCATCTCTTGCTGGCTTTTTGCACAGACAAGAGGCATGGGTGAGCGAAGATGACTTCCAGCCGGACACCCTGAGCGTTACACACGGCATAAGCCAGGCAATCTCAGCTTCAACGGACAGGAACCCGCTCACCCCCCCTATACCCCAACCAAAAACGTGGTGAGCACAAACGACTTCCCGCTTAAGAACCTGGGCAATACTGATTGTATTCCCAGCTTACGGACAAGTCAGGCTCGTAAAATTGTATAAATACGGCAATAAAACAATCCTCTAATAACATCAAATTTTGTCTCCCCTTCCTAACAGACCGCTTGCTCTAGATTTACATTACCACAACAATATATTTCTTGTATAAGCGATTATAGGCGTCCAAATTCGCAAGAATGCCGCCAAAAGAGGTGTGACGCAACTCGCCGCCATATATATCGCGTTAAGTGGTGTTTATACAGGTCACCTCTATGCTTCCACGGATGTAAACTTTCCTATATTAGATAAGTCTGATCAAGGGTCTGATCATATTGAGTTAACTGCACTACTGTTAACGGCTGAAGGCAAGTTAAGCCTGGCATTAATACACCAGCAATCCAATTAATATACTATGTGCATTAATATCAATGTACGGAAGTGAACACCTCATATATGGAAGACGAAGAAGCAAAAGAAAACATATTATATTGGCTTAAATATCCAAGAAGATACAGTAACTCTAATCTTGATAACCTAGTCGTTAATACTGCACACGAGAAGATACAATTGATTTGTCATAATTAACCCCATTTAAACATTACATCTCGATGTTAATCGACATAGAAGCCAAAATTAAGAATAACTAACGAAGCTATCCTTCTGTACGGGGAACAGGACATGGCGATTTCATGTTAGCCTATTCATACGAAACTCGAAGGAGAATGTCCGAACCCGTAATCGTTTTAGCCGCTGGCGTGGATATTGCGTATAAGGTCTGTGCACGGTCTGCGCCAACTCATGGTAGAACTGTCGCTTGCGTGGGCGAGTCTACTGCGTGGAGAAAGTTGCTGACGTAATCCCTCGAATCCATCAGACGAAGCCCCGCATCCCACTCCACGTGACTCGAACTGGGAGGCCGAGGTTTCCTTCCCGCCGTTTTGTCGCAAGAAAATCTGCCCATTGCACCATTGAGTCTCCTTACTACCCATACCTGAGGCTCGGTACGCAATCCAGTGGTGAGTGTGAGTGAAGAGGCTGCAAAAAGGAGGAAGAAAACAAGAAACAAACGGCCAGCATTTTGGGTTCCAAACATCCAACACACTGAGATATATTAAATTTTCGTCCCCTTTTCAAAACTAAAAACATCTGAAAAAGTTAGCAATAGGGAAGAAGCAGGGGGGGGGCGAGGTCACGGTAAAAATCAATTGTTCAGCCTACGAACTAACTGTTTGCTAAACCGCGCCCAATAACAAACTTGATCACTTCGGGTCGACCCTTATATAGCGGCGAAATGACTGAGAGGTCCAACGTCCCATTTTCTTAATCTGTTCTTCAGTAAAACCCTTCATCGCAGCGGAAGTAGCCGCCCCTATACGAAAGGAATGAGATGTGTATGATTGTAAATGAAGCCCTAAGAAAGATACACACAGACGTAAAACGCGAGTAAACCTGTGTCTAGTCAAGGGAGATGTATCAAATTGCCTGAAGAAAGCAGCGCCCTGAGTTGGCCGTATGCGTGTGTACTCAGTCACTGCACGCACTGGGCACATCACAGAACCGCTCTCCGGGATGGTGATTACACAACCCACACCCAGCTGGTCTGTCTTAGAGAAACGGACCGTTATCAATAGCCTGCGATTAGGGGATTCCCCCGAAACAATTACGTCACCGCTCGCGAGCGGGATTACCCCATTCTTGGCTGTAAATTCCCCCACACGCAAAAAGCCAAAAAACGCTACTAAAAACGCCGCAGTAAACAATTTGCAGTCGTAAGAATTCGAACAAGCGGAAGGCAGCACAGATATCAGACTCCGCAATATGGTCAATGTAATAGGGCATCTAACATCTTTTCTTGAATGCCTCCGCCTACACCCGTCAATTAAACGTCTTACTGGAAACAATTGTGTGACGTCTTCCTCCCCGTTGCTGCGCAAGTAAAAAGACAAACCCGAAACATAGGCCGCTATCGTGCTAGCGGCAAATTTGTGCCAAGACATGTAAGATATAAACAACGCGATTTGCTCGATATTGGGCGCTTGCAAAGTGTCAAACTGATAATCACCCCTAAAAATCTGGAAGGTAGACCATGCCAAGGCATAGGTTCGCATGGTATTCTGAGCCCGAGATGAACCTAGTAAGACACGTCGCTCATTAAGAAGCTGCTCCACAGATGGGGAGGAAGGGGGGTACCGGCGGGCTCGGCGTCCGGGGCAAGGCGTCGAAACCTTTCCATCTGAAAACGAGATAAAGAGTCAGCAATTTCGTTATCGACGCCAGGCACATACTTTGCCTTAAAGTGGATGTTCCACCTTAAGCACAAAAGCACTAAGCGACGGATAAGCCCCATGATATGAGAACATGTAGACGATTGCTTATTAATGACTGCCACTACGGCCTGATTATCCGACCAGAAAACCACTTTCCTTCCTGAAATTCTCTGCCCCCACATGGCTACCCCTACGACAATTGGAAACAATTCCAAAAACCCAATTGAATAATGGGCATCAAGTATCTCCTCGGGCCAACGTGCCTGGGCCCACCGTGACTCAAAATATATGCCAAAGCCGATGCTTCCTGCTGCATCCGTGTAAAATTGAAAGAAATCATTCCGCCTCCATACGCTGTCCCCGAAGCAAACTGTCCCATTGAAATGCAGTAAAAACTCCCTCCATGCCAAGAGGTCAGCCTTGGCACCTTTTGAAATCCGAATTCTATGGTGGGCCTTGTGCACACCTCTCGTCAAGTCGATTAATCTGCGGAGAAATGCCCTACCAGGACCTATAGCCTTACAGACAAAATTCAGACTGCCCGTAAGAGATTGCAACTGCCTCAATGTCAACTTTGACTTGGACGCGAAATCATCCAGCATGCTTAGCAAGACCCTCAGTTTCTCCTTAGGCACCCGGACCTGCAATTCGGTGGAGTCGATCTCCAATCCCAAGTAGGTAATAACCTGCACTGGGCCCTCCGTCTTCTCGTCAGCAATAGGGATGCCAAATCGATCACACATCGCCCTAAAGCACCGCATCAGGTGGGCACATTCGTCAGCCGCCCTGCCCCCGAAAAAGAAATCGTCGAGATAATGAAGGATGCCCTGTGATGACGCAATGCGTCGACAGCAGGCCTGTAAGAAGGAACTAAACCTCTCAAAAACTGCACAGGAAACCGAACAACCCATCGGCATACACCGGTCGAAGTAGAACTGACCGTCGAAACACATACCAAGGAGGTCAAAATCAGCTGGATTCACAGGCAACAATCGAAATGCTGATTTGATATCTGATTTCCCCATGAAGGCATTACGGCCGAGCGCGACCACTAACTTGACCGCCTCGTCAAAGTCCGAATATCTGACAGTGCACTCCTCCCGATCTATGCAATCATTGACTGACGAGCCTTTAGGCGAAGATAAATGATGGATGAGCCGATATTCACCCTCTATGCGCTTTGGCACTAAACCTATCGGGGAGCAACGAAAATTATCGAAGGGGGGTGCAGAAAACGGGCCTACAATTCTCCCTAGCTGTACTTCTTTTTCGATTTTTCTCCGAACAATCTGGGGGTATTCATAAGCTGATTTCAAATTCCTAGCAGACATGGGCACGCGCTCCCCAGAGAACCCAAGCGAAAACCCATTCTTAAAACCCTCAATCAACTTTTCTCCTTCTGTATGCTTATCATAGGTGCGAAGGAAAGGCAACATGCGAACTAACTTAATTGGAGTCGGCGCTAAAACTCTACTTGCTGGCGGACGTTTGCCCTTTATTGCAGGCAAACTCCCCATGGGAGGCGGCTTCGCATTTAATGCATTTATGCATGTATTGGCAGCTTTTCCCTTTAACACATTTTCCGGCTGCATTAAAGGCAAAGCAGAAGCCTGGCCTAGATTGACGGCGGCTAGGGGCCGAACCCGCTCCTCGGCGCTGACCCGAGCTCCACCCACCCCGAAAGGCTGGCTGCCGCTGTCGCTGTTGACCTCCTTGGGGGAGCCAGGCAGGGCCGGAGAACGGGCCAGCCCCGTAACCGCGAAAGGGCTGCGCCGTTGCCACTAGCAACCAGAGCTCCGTGTCGACTGATCCCCACGACGCTTCAGGCCGAGTGGCTTGGCGCAACCGAAACTGAATATCGTACTCGCGCCAATTGTAGTTTGACGCCGCAGCCGTCCTCACTATATTCATGTACTTAAGCAGCTCTCGCGACCGCGAACCATGCCTCTCTGTGTAAATTGACACAAAGGTCAACATCGCGCTCGTCCACTGCTCAATCGAGCGGATTAAAATTGGTCGAGATTGAGGGCGGAGGTGAAACCCCCCGTTTGACTGATCAAAGGCAAGTGTTAGATCATTGGACGTGTGGTACCCTTCTTTGAGCATATGCCCCAGCTCGATAAATTCCCCCTTCCAAATTCGCTCGCGCAAAGCTTGGGGGACGGTGGAGCCTAGCTCCTCACTAATGCCTTGCCGCATGTATGGCAGGCCTGGCTGGGGGAGTTCGCTAAAATGTAATATATATATATATATATTGGATAAGGCAGACTAATGGAACATGGTTGCAACTCCGAGTTTCACGCCTTGCGAGCGATCATCAGGCAACTGTTAGTTAGCCTGATTACTCTACAATCTACAATACGTTCAAAATAAGGCTTAACTTATAATAAGGCCCAACTGAAAAATATCCTCTGTGTGCCCATGCCTTGAGCCATAATGCATGACCATCCAGAGGATTTGATTATGTTGGGGACCGGGGTAAAATGCAATAAATTATTCAAAATTTATTGCATTTTCTGTGTTTTTTTTATTTATGGAAACTGCCCCCTACCCTAGCCCCCGCTGCGTACAATCATGGTTCAGTGACAAAGCAATGGCCTCGTAACTGTGAGGCCCCAGGATCAAAACCGTGTCGATGTGCTATATTAGTGCCCTTTTGTGGGGCATTAATCCTCATTACTGTCATTTATGACTTAAGGGCGTAGGTCCCCTATCTGATAAGCATAGTAGCATACACATGCCTTAACAGTCACGCAAAACACACATTGTCAAATTATTATTCAATAAATTCTGAGAATGTATACTATTATCTAAATCTATTATTTTTCAATTATTTTTAAAATAATTCCATAAATTGGGGTAAAACAAAAATATTCCACCTTTATGAGCGACAGTGTATTTACACTTGTTCTGGGAGTGTGTACATGTTCAAAGACTATGGCAAAATGTAATAGCTAAGTTTGAGCTAAGGGAATTAAGGTCTATCGACGGGATAGATATTCATTTAGGGTTGTCCGGTACCTCCCCACGAATACAGATTTTTAATACAATTATTTTTGCAATGACATATTATATATGTAGATGCAGGGGAAAGTCCGTAATATTGTCTTTGGGGGGGTTTCAAAAAGAACTGTTGGAAATTAGGGAAGAAGAAAAGAATATTGCACGGAGGGCAGGTAAATTGGCCTTACATTTACAGAAGTGGGAACAAGTGAAGTTTTCATGAATTTTTACATTGGGCTATTGTAGCCTCGTTTGAATGGTTTTATTTTTTTAATGTTTTAAATAGATTGTTTCTGTTTGTCTGTCGCTCCAATTTGGGGTATTCTGAGGAGACTAGGAACAGTGTGTGGTGGAAGTGTGGTCGGGAGGGGGAGGGGGGGGGGTAGTAGTGTGTTTGGTTGGATGGGGTTATTTGTTTAATGTTACCACCGATTTCATTTTTGTTTTCATCAATTGTACAATCTATGTAATGAAATTTTTTGAATTCATGTCAAGGAAATACAACTATATTTTATTTCTAAAATTAATTTGTATTGTTTGGAATCAATAAAAAAAAAAAAACGATTGAAGACAAAATGTGTGCGTGTGTGTGTGTGTGTGTATGTGTTTGGGCGTATGCGAATGTGTGTTTGACACGCCAGCATAATCGTGTTTTTTTTTCTTTTAAAAATATAAAATGCAATGGTTATACTAAGCAGTTTTGTTTATCTTGTTCCCATAGAAAATATTCGTGTTCACTTTTATTAGGCTATTCAATTTACTTGAAAGCCATTTCATTTTATTGGGCAAAGGTTCAGGGACTTATTCCAGAGACTGGGGTTATAAGACAATCATTGGAACAAGTTACGACTGTTTTTATGTTCCCATAGAAATAAGAGCTCTACTCGTTCGAAACACTCGTTTCATTTTCATCCATCAAGTACAAAACAAGGGGCGTGCGCTGGTACTACCATCTAGTGATGAATTCGTCATTGGCATTAAAGGTAATCGGCCTACCTTTCTTCTGATAAATCGAATCAAGTGTAATCGAATGATAAACTACAGTGTCAGATTTTCAGCATGAAACACATCACACACAACCCCACATACAGATACACTCTCTCAGAATTTGTCGATTAATTCTATTAGTGCTTCACTCGGTATTCGTAATCCTTGAAGTCAGGATGTGTCTCTTTAGCGTACGTAATTTCATGAGGAAGCTTTTATAAGTGGATTTTATAGATTCGAAAAAAATTCGAAAATTTCGGTGAACCGTGTTCTGGCTACATATAATCCGGGATTTATTGCGTCCGAGATAAAGGGCTAGGGTTAGAGTTGTAATCGGGTTAAAGGTTAACATAGGGTTAGGGTTGGATATCACTTTTGGTCTAGGGTTAAAGTTAGGAATTTTGGTTAGTGTAGGATATTGACTGCGAAACAATATTATCATCGGAACAGTTTTCTAACAACCGATATATCGGGCATAATGTTATTTCAAGGAGATAATAGGGAGGTCTTCTTGTTTAACCAATGAATTGATATATCAGCATCTTTTTGTATTGAATTTAATGTTTGATAAAGAATTTCGTTTCATCAAAAACCTTAAAAGTTCATGTTCATTAAATGTTTTAGTCTTTGTATAACAAACGGCTCTAGTACGGTTTCCGTACATAGCTTCTCCCCCAAAATCAAGATTTGAAATTATAGTTTCGTCTAAGTTAAGTCTATATCCCTAACTTGAGTAGTAACGACATGCAGGATATATAAAGTTAGGAAGTAAAATACATGATTTATACATTTCAATCTCAATAAATAATTTCAAAAAAATACAAATTTAGAACAAATATGACTGTATTCTGGGGCAATGTATTGTTTGAGTTCGGAATATTATCTTGTTCTTGTTCAATCTATTTTCTGGATCAGATTTACTACCCAATCGTGCTCACTGTGATAAATGGAACCGGTCTACCAGGTAGGTCTTTACTATTCCTATTTATTTATCATTTTTATTGACTGCTGAATATCGGTCGGTCTGCACCTCTGCTATTTTAATATAAGGAATCCTTTTATTAATAACCTTTTGAAATGAAGTGTTGAACTAAATTTTTCCAAAAGAAATTGCCGAAAATATCTTAAAATAAGCAGAAAGACCAATATATCACTTCATATTCAGAAAGATAACACGTGACCCCTTTTCGCAAAATCTCTAAAGATCATATACAAACACAATGTCAATATGAAGTGACTTTAAGAAATTCAAGATTTATCATTCAGGATAGAAAAGTTGAAGCATTTTGCTTGACTAGCGCTAATTGGAATAACTCGTTATTGTTCGATTTCGAAGAACCAATAGTCTCTTAACCACTGTTGATCAAAAATTTATGCTTTATATTTTCAGATCCCACCCTTTTTTGAATTATTGATATACATGTCAACAGTTGTAGGTAATATAATTACCATTAATATCTACTTTGTATATTTGAAATCAAAGTCATGTGGCGGATGAAAGATTCTTTAAACAGGGTAGGTGGGAACATAATTATGTCTCTAAAGTAGCCAAGAAAATTCGATATTCTACTCATTTCACCGTGCATTCGATTTAAAATTATTATCAAAACCCCCCAGAATGGGGTGTAGATTATTCTTCGCAAGTTCCTACCGCGGTGCCCCCCCCCCCCCCCCCTCTCTCTCTCTCTCTTTCTATTTCTCTCTCTCTCCCTCTCTCTCTTTCTCTCTCTCTTTCTCTCTACAGGTGTACATGCCCAGTCATGTCACGAAAGACGTGAGGATGCGTTAACGAGATTCTTTCGTCTCCGATGTCGAAGTTTTCTCAGTAATGACTTGATGATCGCGTCTGAGCGCGACCTAGCACCCTGGATTCCAATAGGGTGGGGAATAAGAAACAGAAGACAGCACGACATTTGCAGCGCTCTCGGTAAATACAGAATCAGATATGTCAGATAAATTAACAGATTTACCCATTCAAGAGCTGGATGTATTACAATAAATTAACTTCAAATGAAATATTGACTAAAGAGAAGAACTTCTTCTAGTGCCTGATCCAGAATTCTCTGTCCGGGGATAGGGGTACACTTCTCAGAAAGCATTCTGAAAAGACCAAATAAAGAGCTATGATCACATGTTACTTACTTTCTTGATAGAACAAATATACTCTAACCCAGGTTCCGTTCGGGCACAAAACGGCTGCCGGGGCACCATTAAGGGGAGGTTTGTGTTCAAAGTAAACGTTATACTTTACTTTGGCCTCGATTTTCCAATGTCTTACCTGGCATTTCTCGACCCACTGCCTACATGGTTACTGAAAAACTGCATCGAAATAGTTGTACCTGTCAAAAGCCAGATTGTGAATTCGTCCATCAGTTCTGGCGTATTTTCAGATAAGTTGAAGGAGGCTATCGTCCTCCCTCTGCTGAAGAAGTCATCGCTTGACGATCGTCCGGTATCGAATATCGCCTTCTTTCTTGAGCTTGCGGTGTCTACCAGACTATCGTCATATCTTCGTGATCATGACCTTTGTGAGCATTTCCAGTCAGCATACAAGCTCTTACACAGCACCGAAACAGCCCTGCTTCGTGTAAAGCAAGCACATTCTTCAAGAGATTGACCAGAAGAGGGAAGTACTTCTTGTGCCTCAAGATCTGAGCGCTGCCTTTGACACCATAAATCATTCTATTCGATCTGCTGTCATGACTTCAGACTAAGTATGGTATAAAGAAATCTGGGCTAACTCGGATCAAACCAACTGGACCCAGCTGCAAAACGGTCAGTTTTTTGTCATTTTACCCTAACCCTAACTCGAACCCTAAACCTAAACATAACCCTAAACCTAACCCTAAACCCTACCCTAACCCTACAAAAACTGACCGTTTTTGCAGCTGGGCCGTGTTGTCTTTGGTCCGAGTAATCCCGACTCCGGTATAAAGGATAGAGCCCGTCAATGGTTTACATCGTATCTCACTGGACGTAATTCCTCACGTGTCTCTGTGAAGGGGAAATATTCTGAAACTCATTACACGAAATACAGCGTTCCGCAGGGCTCAGTACTCGGCCTCAGCTCTTCACGATGTACATCCGACCTGTTGGAGAAATCATCAAACGCCCATGGTCTCCAGTATCATTTTTACGCAGACGATACTCAGATTTATTGTAGTTTTGATCCACGCAATCAGGCTACACTATGAACATGACTGGCAAAGAAAGCGAACAAAACACTGATATTATGTAAAAATGTGTAGAACAGGTGTCACATGCATATTCACCTTTTTACATATTTAGCAGTGAAGTATTTTCCTTTGTCTACCTGAGGAACTGTATATTTTGTCCTCTTTCTTTGTCCATCATATTCATAGTGCTAGTCTCGATAAAGCCAAATAAACTGGAAAATGTATAGGCGAGTCAGTGAGTCGATGAATGACAAGCAATACAAACTTAGTGAAGACATATCAGAAATCATCCTTCTGTCATCGCGCAGATTACGCCCTTCAGGTGATTTGAGCCTGCAGATTGGTAACACCACTACTGATCCATCAACAACTAATACAAATCTTGGTGTTTTAATTTGACCAGAATTTATTAATGTCAGAACATTTTCCTAGAGTGTGCCAGTTGGGCAATTACCATATGAGAAACATATGTCATGCATGTGAGAAATTTCTTTACAGGTGAAGCTTTTAGTCGTGCAATACGTTCTCTATTTTTGAGCTGGCTTGAATACGGATATTCCCTTCTGGCAGATGTGAATGTCGGGCATCTAAAAGGACTGCCAACACACACAACAAAATCCAAAATCGAGCGGCTCTTCGGGTGCTTGGTGTAAAGAAAAGAGTGCCAAGTGCTCTTCTGTTGAAACAGCTACATTGGCTACCCATCAAAGAACGACTTGAATTTAAACTAGCACTTTTATTGTAGAAGTGCATGACGCATACTGCTCCACTCTATCTGTCTAATATGCTAACTACTCCTCCAGCTTCCAGATACCATCTGCGTCCACGGAACGATCAGACACTGTTACTGATCCCACGCACCAACATCAAGCCAGCCGAACGGTCATTCTCTTATGTTGGACCATCTATAATATATTTTTTCAGTATCTAAATTTCATTCGTTCATAATATCTTAATTAATGTTCCTTATTTCATTGTTATGTTGCAGTGTTTATTTTCATTGTAATAGCGCTCTGATCAGTTTTCAGTAATAGCGCTCAATAAGAATCAGTTATTGTTATGATTATTATTATCATTTTCTTTTACATGCAGTGCCCCACAAAGCATCAACGCCACCTTTAGATGACAAAGACTGTAATGGTTCTCTCGCTCGTAGCGGTAACTTCACATGTAAGTAAAGTCATGTGTTTCTTGGGCAAGTCGAAGCTAGTCAGTGGCGTATACAGACATAGACTTTAGGAGGGACAAGCAAAGAAACAATGGGGGCGGATACCACCCCGACCACAAGTGTTTGAGGGGGGAGAAAAGGGGGAAAAGGGAACTGATAGATTGGCAGTTTTAAATACCTAGACAAACGATTACCTTAACATGTGCGGGTTGTCTTTCTTCCCCCCTTGCCCCTCTTTCAACTACTGAACGTATTGGTGAGTTGGTGTCTCATACGTTTCCACGTATTGTGTTTTATTATGGCATAATAATTACGATATAATTCCCTAAGCGCTTTACATTATAAACTTGAAGGACATCAACATAATACAGAACAAATGTTTTGTTTGTTGTTTGTAGAGCATTTAATAAAACATTGATTGATTGATTGAGTGAGTGATTGATATTCTCGATTTACTAAACAATAAATCTGCAACAAGTTATCATGCCATTTCTTTAGGTGATATCCATCTCCGGACTACGCCAGGTAATATTGGAGGGTACACTTTTGACCAATTGCCGCCTGTCCCAGCCGATAAATCCATGAATTTGAGTATTGGGCTTTCTACTCGGTCGGTAGGCACAACCATTATCGCGCTTGCAGAACGATCTACATACCATTCGTTTTACAGAGCAGATGAACCGATATACGGCATATGTAAGATGATCAAAATGATAATGAAATTCTCGATTTATTCAAAATGTATCATAATATTTTGAGACTTCAATCGTTCGTGTCAGTCTCGGGTGTTGCATTACGTAATCCTGTCATAGCATATGCATAGGATTTTGAACAAGGACCCGACATGAAGAATAGAACGATACCACCTTTTTTCCACAAATAATGGTTGTCCAAATTTAATAGAAATTAGGGGAGGGCACCAAAATCATTCTACCCCACCCACGGCAACGCCTATGTGGATGTTAATAAATACAAAGTTCAATCAATGAAGGGTGGTAATTTTGTAAGTTCTGTATATTTGCCCCCGAAATTAGTATTTTTTTAATGATTTACAGACATCTACTATTTACAGTCGAATACATTGGCGTAGGTACGGTGGGTGCATAGGATCCCCAATCAAATGGCAAAAATCCCCAGGAAAAATAAAAAGATAGCAGGAATATGAAGGAATGAAGACGCTGCGACACCTCCCATACCCTCCCTATGGCCCTCTTGATTTTCATTTTAACCATCGAGTAAGGCCTGTGTAGCCGCCGCCGCCCCCCCCCCCCCCCCATTATGCCAGTTCCTGTATAGCGGTGGAATCGTTTATGGACCTATTGGTTATTGGCTTGAAAGGACTCAAATGTGCCCTTTGCCCCTCTGTTTATAAATTTCTGGATACACCGATGTTTGTTTAATGCGCTTTCATGTTAGGCCTATCTGTTTTTGCTTTGTTCTCGCAGATATAGGGGGAATACCTTATCATCTTATTTGTCGGTGTAAGGCTAAATGTGTGGTAGCTTGGCAACCCAATCCATCTTATGGACTGAGTACCAACAGAACGCTGTCAATCCTCGTCACGTACGAGCAGGGAGTCATCAAGGTGTTCAACGATCACGACCGAATCCCGTTCATGACATACACCGATCCTCACCCGCTCACTATTCGTCATGTTGCAATTTGTAAATACACTACAGAGGGAAGATTTGTTATTCACATCTGTGACTCTTATTAACTAACATACAGTTAATCCGATCGCAAAGACTTTCGAAGAAGTCAACCTAAGGCAAATTCACTAGCCGTGGCCATTACCTATTGAAATGTGCGGATATTACAACGATTTGTTTTCCTTCTCATCCTCTTTCGAGGTATATATAAGCAGTAACATAATTATACACATACACTATGAAAAAAAAAAATCATATTTTTACAGAAACCATTGATATCATTTTTTTTTAATTCACCTTCTTTTCCTTTTTTGTTCTAGTTACTTACACTTTCCAAAAATGATTTCACCATGAACTTAAAATCAACCCATCAAGAATTTGCGTTGTATGTTTTTGTTAACCTCTGAATGTACATTTTATATAATTTCGATAGACTGTACACTGGGCTATGTTGCAAAAAAGATTTAACATATCGTAAGTTACATCTTCCACCTTATAGCCACATCACTACAATAATTCTTAACTTGTATATATATTTATCTTGAAAAGGTGATATAACAGCCTTTGAAGGAATTTTCCAAAATAATCGTACGAGTTAACAGTGTAATAAACAATTAAAGGTTATTTCAATCTCATCACACTGTCTACAAAAATGTTGATGTCATTAAGAACACACCATTTTAGCAAATTTTCTTTTGAAGGTAAAATATTGTTCGGAAATTTAAAATTAAATTGCTGATCCTGGTATCTCTAATTGTATACATTTTGAACTGAAACACCATATTCCAATTGAAAGAGCCTGATAATAAAAAAACATTAGACCTAAATGATATAGTTGACGGTTATTGAGAAACCCATGCACTCAATATTGAATATACCTTTTTGTAGTTATAGAACCAAGAGTTTTAAGTACAATGAGATCATCTTCCTTTCGTTTGCAACTAATGTTTTTTTTCTAGATCTCATCTCAATAAAAGATAAATTGCCTAATCTGAACGTGATTTATTTGGCGAAATTTTTGCGATTGTCTCTTTAGTTCTCAAAGAACGAAACCAAATTTCCTCCAGTTATATGACATTAGATACGCACAACTAAAATTGTTTACATCACTAAAAGGAATCCTCTTTATCTTTTTTATGATATTCCATTTTACCATCGTAGTAGAACGATAAAAAAGGCAAAATCAGAATCGATTTGCGCACAAGGGTAGGATATATTCATCAAAACAATGAAATGCAATTCGTTTGTAAATCAAGTTTCATTTGATTCGTTTTTGTCTTATTATAGACTCTTATCTCAATATAATATAAGGTTGAATAATGTATAATGAAAAATCATAAATAACATTTATCTTTGTTTCGATTTCTTTTACTTTACTTGTATTTATTAATTAATGTATATCCGTAACTATTTACTTGTGAATGTGCTTAAAATAATTACATTATTAATTACTTCTGTGCGCACAATACGTTTGGTAATACTCATTTAAAATCCTTCATAATGACTTAAAGCCCAAGTCCACTCGAAAAATAACTTACTTTTAATAGAACCAGAAAAATCAGACAAACCAATCAAAAAAAGTTTGAGCTAAATCGGATAACTAATAAGAAAGTTATGAATTTTTAATGACATGAAAAACTTTGAAAATCACTACACAAATTGGCAACTCACTCATGAGTCTGTGACGTATGGTCCTCACTATCCACTAATTATTTTCTGTACGTTGATAATATAAATTTTCTATTTTCACCCTAAGAAGCTTATTTCTTCACACCAGCATCCAAGTTTGATTGTTAGTAATATGTGTTTGTGTGGATGCACAAATAAAGAGTAATTTTTGTCCAGTTAAATCATGAAAAAAATGAATTTTGATAAACTATTTATATAAAAATCATTAATTATGAAATAAAATATTCAGAAAATAGTATCAATTCTTCTAAAAATTCATAAAAGTTTTTGGGAAATGTCATGCACGCAATATGATAAAAATCATATAACCTGGGCGAAGGTATGGGGAAATCAAGTTTTGGGGGATAAAAAGGGAAATTAATGGGTTTAAACTATGTAAAGCAATTGATAAGTTGTGAGGACATGACGTCACAAACTGATAACCCTCTTGGGAATTTGTGTTGTGATTGTCATTGTTCCATAGTTTTACATACTTTTTCAAAAATTCATAACTTTCTTATTAGTAATCCGATTTTGCTCAAACTTTTTTTGATTGGTTTGTCTGATTTTTTTGCTTTTATTGAAAGTAAGTTATTTTTCGAGTGGACTTGTCCTTTAAGTGGTGATTTTTATGCCATGTAATTGTGCATGACCAATAAAATTGAACTTGAACTTGAACTTATAGTATTCATATATATTAAGTTCGTAACCCCCTTATGTACATAATGATTGTTATTCAGTTTCCAGACTTTCTTGTAAACTAAATCGGCCCAGAATAGCTGACTGTGTGTCACTATGGATGTCATAATAATTATTATAATAAAAACAATAAAAGTAATAATAATGATAATAATAATGAAAATAATATAAAAAAATAATAATATTGATACGTCGCAATATCGCATCACTGGCGATATATATTTATCGGAGGATGGCAAGTAAATATTTCGATGCAAGCTACGCGACAGATAAGGGCAGAGAGCAATGGTGTTGTTCGTCGTATTGAGTCTTAATCATAATGATAACCTTAATACTAAATCCTAAACCGTAAACGCAACCCAAACCATATTTAACCCACATCATAAATCTCGAAACCGTCATTAGGGACTTTTAGATTTGCACGTCGACAGCTTTGACTGCAACGTGTGACGTCATTTTAAGGCACTGCGCATGCGTCACGTCGTTTCAGTCGGCGATCGAAAATGCGTCAACCTTGATTTTCCTAAATCTGGTACAGTACTAGTATGCCGCGTGCGCATAAAATAAACAGTTCCTCAGGTTCCCTTCCCTGCTTTTATGTAAAAATGTGTAGAACAGGTGTTACATGCATATTCACCTGTTCTACACATTTTTACATAATAGCAGTGAAGGGATGTTCTTTTGTTCGTCATTTTCATAGTGACCTACATGCATGTTTATCGTCTAGTGCAATCTAAGATTTCTAATTGTAGTCAACATGGGCAGTTGAGTACGTTGACACGCATGATCAGTCGGCGTTCGTCGTGTTCTCGTCCACTCAATCTAAAAGTCCCTATTACTACAAGGTCAACGACATCTCGACGCTGTCGCTCAACTTATCCGCTGTTTCACAAAACTGCCTTTGCCAAGATGAGCGACAACTCCCCCGACAAAAGGCATGCCGCGACATATCTCTTAAAGTTAATACAAAGTTTTGGGAAATTTTAAAAATCGGCTGAATAGTGATTCTTTACAATTTTGAAATATTTAGATGCCCCTGTGGATGTATAAGCACTAGAAGATTTAGCTCCTAAAAACACTTCTGCTTTTGAGAAAAATTGAATATCAAAATCTACCAGTGCTCCCGGTAAATTTCAATTATTTTCAAATAGCGGCTACGGCCGTAGTACAATGGTAGCTGCGACCATGAAAATCTCAGAATATGTAGCTGTGATATAAGGACGATTTTAGTCAAGAAACATTGTTTTATAGCTAAATTGAGATCTTGACCTTGAGAGGGAGCTACACTACGAAAAGAATTTATTATTTAAAATTTCATCACTTTAGACTCGATTTCAACCGCGACAACGATCACTGAATATTGTAGGATTGCATATGTTTCTAATATGTTCGTTTGAACCAAATTCATGACCCCATACCAAAACGTTGTAATACCTTTAACAACGTCGTCAAATTTTAAGTTGGTCTAGCGATAAAATTAAAAAATGGAGTTCATGTAAGCACTTATTTGATCAGTTCCTATTGGTGTTAATATACAAGCATTATGCAAGCATACAAACTGTTCTCATATGGTAATAACGTGTACATACATCGGTCTAACATAGAAAAGTCACCGAGAATCGAAAAGTCTGTAATTACAGACAAATAAAAATGATGACAATTTTCGTGCAAGTCTTTCTCTAGATATTTTCCATTTTTAAGCATAAATTTGATACAAATAAAGTCAAATTATTATTTAGTACAAATAAAGTCACATTATTATTTAATAAAGTCATAAAATATCTTGTTTTTCATTATTTTTTAAATAGAAATACAATCAGGGCCTTCTTTCAAGTGAAAAAGAGTTATGGTTTTCTCTTACTTGCAATTTTCCATGCGCTCGTCGACAAAGTAACCTCCAATTTCAGCAATTATTATGAATTCTTCGATGTTATTAGTATCACATGTTTTCATGCAAATTGATGTTTGTATCATTTGGAATACCACTCTCATAGATCTTTAGTTTTAAAAATGTTTGGTAATTCTCGATAAAATCTGATGGACTACATGGAGAGAGGAAGAGAGATAGAGAGGGGGAGAGATGGAGACAGTTACTCCCTGGGCAATCACCCTTCCCCCCTCCCCCCCCCCCCCCTCCCGGCCATGTACCCGCGGGACAATAACCCACAAGGACAATTCGCCCCCGGAAAACTACCCACCAGAAATGTAGCCCCGAGGACAATCACCCCCGGAGGCAATTGTCTCCCGATAAATCAACCAAAGGGACTATCAGCCTCGTGGACAGTAACCCTCTCCCCCCCCCCCCCCCACTCCGAGGTCAATAATTACCCCTCGAAAAATATTTGCTTTTATAAAAACCAACTTATTATCAGGGTCTTTCCCTTCAATGAATGGGGGTCATTTTAAGGGGGTGGGGTAATTGTACTCAGGAGGAAGGGGTAATTGTCCTAGGGGGTAATTTTTCCAAAGATTAATTGTCCTTGGGGGGTGGTTGTCCTCGGGGGGTCTTACCCAGGGGATATTTTTCTAGGGGATTATTGTCCTGGGGGAGAGTATTTTTCGAGGGGGGTGATTGTCCAGGAGTAAATATCCTGAACCGCGCGGGAACAATTACCCCCCCCCCCCCCCCTCATAGGACAATTACTCCCCGAAACAAATTATGCGCTTATGAAAACAAACTTATTATCAGGGTGGGCTCCCCTTTAATGAACGGGGGTTGTCCTTGGGGGATAATTATAGGTGGGGTTATTGTCCTGGGGGAGGGGGTAGTTTTCCGAGGGTATTTCTCCGGGGGTGATTGTCCAGGGGAAAAAGTGTCCTGAAAGGCCCTGGGACAATTTACCCTTTGAGAATTACCCCCTTGGACAGTTATCCCCCCTAATTCTCCTCCGGGGTGATTGTTCTTGGTCGACCTGGGGGATTGTCCTAGGGGTTTATTTCAGGGATGTGGGGTAATTGTCTTCGAGGGGTAATTGTCCTGGGGTGGTTGTTCTAAGGGGGTAATTTTCAGTGGCTAATTGTCCACTGGTTTATTGTCCTGATACGTGTGTGTGTGTGTGTGTGTGCGTGTGTGTGTGTGTAAAGTCGTATGTGTGCCAGTGTGTGTAGGTGTGGTGCGTGTGTGTGAGTGTGTGAGTTTTGGCGTGTGCGAATGTTTGAGACACCAGCATAATCGGGGTGTTTTTTTTTGCTTTTAAAAATATGAAATAAAAGGTTTATACCAAGCAGTTTTGTATATCTTGTTCTCATAGAAAATATTTATGTTCAATTTTATTAGCCTATATTTTCCATTTACCTGAAAGCCATTACATTTATTGTGCAAAAGTTTTTATTCTCTCATAGAAATAAGAGCTTTCCTCTTTTGAAACGCTCGTTTCATTGGCGTGCGCTGGCGCCATGTAGTTTTATATGAATTCGTCACTGTCATTAAAAGTGATTGCATTCAGGGGCGTCGCCAAAGGGGGGGGTGGGGAGTGCGACACCCCCCACCTGTCAGGATATTGTCGGTAAAATTGCGCTGCAGTCGGGAAAAACGAGAAAAGGGGGAGGGAGAAAAGAGAGGGAAAGGGAAAGAAAAGAAAAAAAGAAAAGGAAAAGAAAAGAAAGAGAGGAAAAGAAAGGAAAGAAAGGAAAAGAAAGGAAAAAAAGAGAAGAAAGAAAGAGAAAAAAAGAAAAAGAGCGAGGAGAGGAAAGAAAGGAAAAGAAAGAAAAGGAAAAAAGAGAAAAGGTAAACAAAAGAAACGGGGGATGAAAGAGAGGAGAGAGAGAGGGGAGGTAAGAGCCTGAAAAAGGAGGAGTTGGAGTAAAAGAGGGGGGTTGTTGGGTGGAGTCGTCTCGTCGAGGGAGCAAGGAAGACACGGGTAAATATGTTGCTGTGTCGGGTCAGCTGTGTCGGTATTCTTGCTCGATCCTCATGTACTATATCAGAGCAGAAATTTGAAGTCGGTGAGATGTATATTGTCGGTCCACCGACAAGTTTTATTTTCCCTACGAACTGTGACTTTTTTTCGCTGTGACGGCTTCGAGAGTGACTACAACTACAATACTTGTATTTTCTCGAAGTTTCACTTTCCTATAATTTTCTCATTCTGGTCCGTCCCTTTGGAATAAGCTGCCAGTTAGTATTCGTAATTTAACTACCCTTCATGCCTTCAAAGTTGCTCTAAAAACCCATCTCTTTCTAAACAGTGCTATCTAATCATGTCAATGTAGCGTTATAATTTGTGTTGTTTTAGTTTACTTTATTTTAGTTAAGAAGTTATATTTTTGTGATAGTAATACATGTATGTACAGCGCCATGAGCGTCAGAGCCTGGCGGATACCGGCGCTAAATAAATATCCATATTATTATTATAATATCAGCTAAAAAAATCAGAGGTTTTACATTTTCGGGTAAACTAAATTCAAACAAGGATTAAGAGTCAACAACGGTACGACGAATCGTCTTCCTTTCTCTATATTTTGATGAAACGCCAAAAATTCCGCGCTTCGCGCGGGAGGGGAAAACTTTATATTTGACGAGTCGAGAACGGTACAACGAATCGTCTTCTTTCTCTAATTATTTAAGGAAACGTCTAAGCTTTCGCGATTCGCGCAAGAGGAGGGAAAATGAATTAAGATAAGGATTAAGAGTCGAGAACAGTACAACGAATCGTTTGCTTTCTCTCATAATTTAAGGAAACGTCTAAGCTTCCGCGATTCGCGCGAGAGTGGGGAAAACTGAATTCAGATAAGGAATAAGAGTCGAGAACAGTACAACGAATCGTTTGCTTTCTCTCATAATTTAAGGAGACGTCAAAGCTTCCGCGCTTTGCGCCGAAAGAGGGAAACTAAATTCAGACAAGTTAGGGTTAAGGTCGCGAACGGTACAACAAATCGTCTGCTTTCTCTAATAATCTCAGGAAACGTCAAAGCTTCCGCGCTTCGCGCGAAAGGGGGAAACTGAATTCAGATAAATAGGGCTTATTAGAGAACGGTGCAACGAATTGTCTTCTTTCTACATTAAATCAAACGTCTAAGCTTTCCCTTACAAAAATGTACCATGGTAACCATGGTACTTTTGTCCAAATTACCATCCACTATGGTAACCATGGTTATCTTGGTATCAAAACAATGAAATACATTGTTTAATGACCCAATGTATTTCATTGTTTTGGTACCATGATAACCATGGTGGATGTTAATTTGGACAAAAGTACCATGGTTACCATGGTAAATTTTTGTAAGTATTTCGCGCTTCGCGCGGAAAGGGGAAATCAAGGATTAAGAGTCGAGAACAGTACAACGAATCGTTTGCTTTCTCTCATAATTTAAGGAAACGTCAAAGCTTCCGCGCTTCGCGCGGAAAGAGGGAAATTGAATTCAGACAAGTTAGGGTTAAGGTCGCGAATTTACAACGAACCGTCTGCTTTCTCTAATAATCTCAGGAAACGTCAAAGCTTCCGCGCTTCGCGCGAGAGGAGGAAACTGAATTCAGATAAATAGGGCTTATTAGAAAACGGTGTAACGAATTGTCTTCTTTCTACATTAAATCAAACGTCTTAGCTTTTCGCACTTCGCGCGGGAAGGGGGAAACAAAGATTAATAGTCAAAAACGGTACAACGAATCGTCTGCTTTCTCTAATAATTTTAGGAAACGTCAAAGCTTCCACGCTTCGCGCTAAAGGGGGAAACTGAATTCAGACAATTAGGGCTTATTAAGAGTCGAAAACGGTACAATGAATCGTCTTCTTTCTCTAATAATTTGGTGAAACGTTAGAACTTCCGCGCTTCGCACGGGAGGGGGAAACTGAATTCAGACAAGGATTAAGAGTCGAGCACGGTTCAAAGAATCGTCTACTTTCTCTAATAATTTAATGAAACATCAAAACTTCCGCGCTTCGCGCGGGAGGAGGAGAACTGAATTCAGTCCAGGATTAAGAGTCGAGAACAGTACACCAAATCGTCTGCTTTTTCTCATAATTTAATAAAACGTCAAAGCTTCCGCTCTTCGCGCGGGAGGGGGAGAAACCGAATTCAGACAAGGATTAAGAGTCGTGCCCGGTTCCAAGAATCGTCTACTTTCTCTAATAATTTAATGAAACGTCAAAACTTGCGCGGGAGGGGGAGAAACTGAATTCAGACAAGGATTAAGAGTCGAGAACGGTACAATAAATCGTCTTCTTTTTCCTAATAATTTAAGGAAACGTCTAAGCTTCCGCGCTTCGCGCGGGAGGCCTATCACCTATCACCCACATCTCCCTAATCGCGCGCTCTTTGAGTGATTCGTTTGCTCACTACCGCCCCTCCCTAAAATAAGATCCTAGCTCCGCGCCTGAATTAAAATATATAGCTATGAAAAAAGCCTATGATGCTGACTAAGTTGACGAAATAATTCGTATATTTATGACGTCGAGGAAAATTTTCGCATACGCAAGTAGTCCATAAGAAAAACAATTTAGCCTTCGGCCCCGGGCTTATAGGGTTAAATTTGTAGATATTGGAAATTTAATTTTGTCGGTAATTGGTGGCTAGTTTTGTCGGTAATCATGGGCCTCTACACCCCCCCCCCCCCCCCCCCCCCCCACTGAAAAAGGTCTAGCGACGCCCCTGATTGCATTGGCCTACTTTTCTTCTGATAAATCAAATCAAGTGTAATCGAATGATAAACTACAGTGTCAAGTTCTCAGCATGAAACACATACACGCACAACCCCACATACAGATATACTTTCTCAGAATTTGTCTATTAATTATATGAGTGCTTCACTCGGTATTCTTAAGCGTACCGGTACGTATTCTCATGAGGAAACCCTTATTGTACACAAAATAAGCGGATTTTATAGATTCGGATATTTTTAGGAAATTTCGGCGAATCGCGGATCTGGCGACAGGATTTATTGCGTCCGAGATAAAGGGCTAGGGTTCGAGTTGCAATTAGGTTAAAGGTTAAGATAGGTTTACGGTTAGATATCACTTTTGGTCTAGGGTTGAAGTTAGGAATTCGGTTAATGCTGGATATTGGAACAGTTTTCCAACAACCGATATATCGGGCATAATGTTATTTCAAGGAGATGAAAGGGAGGTCTTCTTGTTTATTCAATGAATTTAAATACCAGCGTCTTTATGTATTGAATTTAATGTTTGATAAAGAATTTTGTTTCATTATCATAATCTTTAAAAATTCATGTTCATTGATTAAATATTTCAGCATTTATTTATCTGTTTTTTCCAGTCTTTGAATAACACACGGGTCTGTCTACGGTTTCCCTACTTTCGACTCTCTCCAAAAATCTCGATTTGAAATTATAGTTTTGTCTAAGTTAAGCCTACATCCCTAACGTGAGTAGTAACGATATGCAGGAAGGATGTATAAAGGTAGGAAGTAATATGCATGTACATGATTGTACATTACAATCTCAATTTAAAAAATCAAAAAATAAATAAGTAAATAATTACAATTATGACTGTCTTCTGGGGCAATCTATTGTTTAGGTTTAGAATATTTTCGTGTCGTTTTAAAATGTTAAGTTCTAGTTCAATCTGTTTTCTGAATCAGATCTACTACCCAATCGTGCTTACTGTGATAAATGGAACCGGTCTATCAGGTACGTCTATAATATTTCGATTTAATTCTCAGCTTTATTGACTGCTATTATCGAGCGGTCTTCACCTCTGCCGTTTTAACATAAGGAATCCGTATATTAATAACCTTTTGAATTGAAGTGTTGAACTAAATTGTGCCCATAAAATATTGCTGAAAATATCTTAAAACAAGCAGAAAGACCGATTTGGCACTTCATGTCCACCCTCGGCGGCCCCCTCCCTCAGTGTTGATAATGACCTGTCAATAGTTGAATTGACCCTTTTTCTGGGGGCGGGGGGGGGGCGGTCGATGACGCCATAAGGGTGAGAAAGAAACATTATAAGTTCATTTCCTGTTCATAAAGTGCGCCCTCTATTGAGAAATCTTAGTGGTTTTGTGGCCCTTTGGACGCCATATTGGATTTCGTGGTTTCATGAACCACTGCTTAACGTTCTAAATTATCCTAATGGATTCTATGACCCCGAAAACCATAGCATAGACACCCCAATTATGTCTCTCGGATGGATAATAAGTGACTTATGGCCATTTTTATGTTGTGGCGGCCATTTTGGACGCCATCTTGGATTTTGGGGTTTCCTAGACCATCACAAAACATTCTTACTTGTCTCAATGGATTCTATGACCCCCGAAACCATGGAATAGACACCAAAATTATGTCTGTAGGATGGATAATAAATGATTTATGGCCATTTTTAGGTATCGGCGGCCAACTTGAACGCCATCTTGAAAATAACAGCTTTCTGAACCTTCGATTTTGGTATACTTTTAGTATGTTATTCCTGATGTCAAAACCATGAGTCAAGATGAGATGAGGACTGATGAGGCGTCTTTTACCACGGCCTATGATGCATGCCTGGTCCTCTAGGGAAAATCTGCTGTGCATGTAGCATGCATATACCCTCCCGTGCCAAAAGTATTGCAACATAGACACACACATTACACAGGAGACAAATAATTACATGAAAATGAGTGCTGTTTTAATGAATATGTAGTGCATCATTTTTTATCATACTATCAGGCACATTTTATTGATATATCAATAGTCATTTTTCATGTAAGATTCACGAGTCTCTAGTATTTTGTTGGATATCCTCGCCTTCTAATGATGGCGCGCATCCTTCCTACAACAAAGAGAAGTCATTAACCACAAATTTAACGAATTTCATCATGTTGCAATACTTATGGCATGGGAGGGTAGTCTGTGGCTGTAACATTCACCTTCGTGGCCAACACTCCAAAATCAGACCAAGATCAACAAATTCTAATCCTCTCGAGATCTCCAAAGCATTTTGACTACCAAACTGCACTACATCTTCAACCCACTTTGGATCTCTCAATAGTAAACTCCTTACAAATTATTCGTACTCCTCTCACTATGAACATGACGGAAAAAGAAAGAGGACAAAATATACAGTTCCTCATTTTCTCCCCTCAACAATTGCTGAGGTAGACAAAGAAACATCTTTATTTTTAATGTTCTGTATTTGATTTATTCATTTTCCACTGAGTATCATTATCAAGAATTCTACGTCGGAAATTGAAAGAAAAGGAATAAAATAAAAGATACTGGGATTTTCCTTACATTTGAATAGCTAGCATATTAAGAGTACGAATCATAACGACTAATATCATGATACTGATTGCACAAACACGAATTTGATCATTACATTATGCAGTGGACCGCGAAGAAAGACGAATTCGAATGAAATAACAAGCGCTGAAAACGATCAAAAATTATCGCATTGATCTTTCTAATAATGAAAATTTGATTAAATATTCAGAACGATATTTTGCAAAGAGTAATGCAAGAAATAACGAAAAAGTTAACCTAACAACGTGCTAATCTCAGTTTGATGAGGATTTTAACTTTTTAGATGTTAAAGTAATACAAAGTTTTGAGACATTTTGAAAATTGGGTGGATAGTGATTCTTTACAATTTTGATATATTTGAATGCCCCTGTGGATGTATTACAAGCACTATAAAATTTTGCCCCTAAAACACTTCTGCTTTTGAGAAAAATTGAATATAAAAATTTACCGGTGCTCCCGGTAAATATTGATGAATTTCAAATAGCGCTTACGGCCGTGTAATGGTAGCTGCGATCATCAAAATATCAGAATATGCACTTGTAAAATTTCAAACGGGAATAGCTAATCGATTTTAGTCAAGAAACATTGTTTTATAGCTTAATTAATATCTCGACCTTGAGAGGGAGCTATACAACATACACAGTTTAGTATTTACAATTTCATAACTAATTTAGACTCGATTTCAACCGCGACAACGATCACTGAATATTGTAGGACCGCATATGCTTCAAATATGTTAATTTGAACCAAATTCATGACCCAATGCCCAAACTCTGTATTACCTGTTACATTTAGTACAAATATTTCAACCAAAGAACGAAATGATAAATACATGTTTACATGAACTAATGTAGATGTTTTACAAGCGACGTTGCGAATTTCTATCGGCAGAATTAAGATTGAAATACATGGTTCAACATGTTTCAACTATAAGAAGCCCTTTCAAAGCTTATGTCTTGGAATGTTGTAATAGGCTTGGGGTACCACGATATCAGACGGTATTGAATTCACATCACAACAACCTATAAGAAAGAAGAAAAATAATATTGTGAATTTAGCACCTACGTGCATTCAATTTTATAATACTTCATAGGACAATTTCTTTTTTTAAATCAAGGAAGGGAATTCTCCTCTTTTCGTGTTTTTTTTTAGCTTATACCCTAAAACTCCTATTCATGTTTTTCTCGTTGGGAATGTCCCCTAGTGAAACCTATTTATATATTTTTTAAAGGAAATATTACTCTCTCGATTTTTCAGAAAATGTTTGGTATACATAATGATAAAATCATAAGTTAATGCGTATAAATTCCAAAAACTAAATTCCCAGTATTGAGAATTTTAAGGCTCAGCTGCAATCCAACAACAATTTTGAATATTTCAAAGTTAAGAAGAAAATCACCCGCCCTCTACAAATAACATAGTGAATTAAATTTAGACAAGAAAAAGAACTGATGGTATTGTTTGGTAAGTTAAGATGTTTTGTCCAAAAAGATAAAGAAAAAACCTGCCACTTCAAGGCTATCTTTATCTTATATGATCATATTATCCTGAACGTATATTCATATTCATGAATTTATAAGCGAGAAAAAGAGGGAAAACAAAGTCAATTTGCAGGAGACAAAAAGAAAGAAAATAAGACTCACCACACAATCCCATTGCGAATTCAAGCTCGCTCCGAAGTATGTTCAGGACTCCCTTTACTCCTTCAGCCCCCTGTACATACATAACAAGCACATGATGCACAGTACAAGTCACGTTTAAAAATACAAAAGTGAGACAATCATTTTATGAATTTTGAAATATAAACGTTACAGAAGTTTATTTCGAGCTAAATCAGGACTAATGAAATCGCAAAATTGTCGTTAAGGCTAAAGATGCAATTGTATTCAAAATCTCACTAGGTTTGTTCCAACATTTCCTGTGTTATCCCAAATGTATGTAATTCTATGAACCCTAATACATAATACATATAAAGACAAAAAAAGTCATACAAATTAGAAAATCCACTTTGAAGTAAAGAAGTACATGTAGTGTTGGACGCTGATTTCATGGGTGTACACTTTTAACATTGAATAAATTCGTTTTAAGAGAAACCATAAACTTGTTTAAATTATTGTGATTTCTCATGGAATCTGGAAGTGAATTCCATAAAATTGAGGAGGCGTGTGTAAAAGAAAGTTCACCGTATGTTTTTGTTGGGGTGGGAGGGACACTGATGAATAATGATTTTGAGCTTGATCTTATAGTACGAGTAGGCCGATACAATGGGGCAAAGTGTTTAAAATTGTGTTTCGTTGTTGCTGTTCTTATTGTTGTATCTAACAAGATATATCAAAATATCTTCTCCCAACTCGGAGATTGCGACATTTTCTGCCACCCTTATACACCTTTGCAGTGTGATTCCACTCGACGACTTAATGTTCCCCTCCCAGTTAGTTCTTGGTTTCCCTTTTGGTCTGTATCCCGGCCCCCCACTCCGTGAATGGAGGGATGTCATGCGTGTTCCCAAACTCTCCGGCTCGTAACAAAAGAAAAAGGCCTACCCGTATTGACTTTACACACCGGATTTTTGCTGAAAGTGGGGGGGGGGGGGGGGTGCTGAAAAAGGCTCGTATAACAAAAGAAAAAGGTCGACCCGTATTGACTTTACATACCGGACTTTTGCTAAAAAAAGGGGGGGGGGGTCGCTGGGAACACGCATATGCGTACCCTACATAGCACTGAGTGGGGTGGCGAGGTCTGCATGGTATCTTCTACTTTCCTCCATAGAAATCTTTGTTGTGGTTGTTTTTGTTGTTTTTGTTTTTTGTTGTTTTACATTACCTCACAAGCTAGACCCCAGAGGACAGGTCTTCCAACAAAGACAGCCTTAGCACCTCTGGCTAAAGCCTTGAGGACATCTGAACCAGTCCGTATTCCTCCGTCCATGTATACCTCAAGGTTTCGACCACGAACTGCTTCCACGACTTCAGCCAGAGCGTCAATCTAAGCGATCAGAATTATCAAGAGAGAGGCATTTAAAGCTCCTTGTACACGGGGCGTAAATTCGATTGCGTTATTGCCTGCGCTAATATCGCGCTTAGGAATACAACTGCCCCCCCCCCCCCACAAAAAAAAAAAATCATAGGAACGAGATATTAGATTCACGTGTTATATACTATCGCATTTCAATAGTCAGAATCAGAATACGAATATAGACTGGTTTACGAACATATTTAGATTATATGCATACCATTTAAACAAATTTGATCTTTACAACATGGAACCTAGTCCGACATAACAGGAATTAATGTATGCAGATTGGATTCCAAGTATTGTAGTCCTTTCATTTTTCATGAATAACCGGTTTATGGATAACTCCTCGCAAGGTCGCCAGGAAATAAACATCATAAATTCAAATATATTAGTAAACCGGTCTATAAGTCTTGTTCAGATGGAGGCAATTTACCCCAGGGTAAAGGTCGTGTTAAGAGCTAGTCGGGGTAAATATGGTGAGGTAGGTATAAAGGTCGGAGTAGTGACCGTCTGAACGATGGTAGTGTAAGCTACGCCTACCTTTACCCCGGCCCGCCCCCCCCCCCCCACTTAGTGTTATTTAGGGAACGCGTATGCTTGTTCCCTCTTTTTCAAAGCACCCCCTATCTGAGGACTGCCAACATTTCCGAACCCTCCTTTTGCGGGCTTTTCTTGCCTTGGAGACCCCCTAAATCGGGGAAAAATGCTCAATTTACCCCCCTAAATTCGGAATAATCTCTCAGGAGTCCAAAGAGTTGAAAGAAAAAACACCCCCTTTTTAAAGAAATCTCCAGGTGAAAAGTCAAATACACCCCTTCTTTTTACAATTCTCGGGCCGGACTTTGTCGCACGAAAAGTACTCCTGTACCGGACATTTTGGTAACACGCATGGTATCACTTCGTTCTCGGAGTGGGGGGGGGGGGGGGGGGACCCCGACCTATTTACTCTTGGATTTATCCAGGAGAAACTCGCTAACACGACTTGAGGGTATATAGCGTAAGTTAACCGTGTGGATGCTTTCACTTACACTCGGAAGTATTATGTGACCTTTCACGAGGGTTGTTTGTTACAATCGAAAATGAAAATCAGATTCTGCACGATTTAGATGCGGACGGCGGGTTGGGGTCGACTATAGTGCGGGCGCCAACACTTCCGTAAGTTACGTTGGTCAGTGGAAGGTCGTGTTAACTTATTCGTGGCAAGTTGGTCCAAGTATATAAGAGCGTGTGGACAACTAACGGTGTAAGTGAAATATACATGAGGTAATTTACTGCTGCAGGGATTAACTTACGCCGACTAGCAATACCCCGTCTGAACATGGCTAATAGCACACTATTATAATATATAGCTAACATCACGTAATGTATGCAATTCGCATTCCGATTATTGAAACACGACTATTCTTAACAGGTGAATGAAATAATTTGTATCGAGGAACTTCACAAAGATTTATGCATTAAATTTGATTGCATTACGAAAATGACCGAGAGTAAGTGACGCAATATGCCGCATCCATGTGATCTCCTTTCCAGTTAGACGCAAAGACGGAATTTTCTCTAAAATGTCTTCTTTTGAACAATTACATGATATTTTATAACAAATCTGCATAAGAGAATCTACATAACATAAAAGAAGCCCACCCCTAGCCTTACCCCAAGAGTATTTTAGAATTACTTGAAATGACATGATTTTCCGCGATTATAATCTCACTTTTGCCCGTTATATGCGACCTAGTGGTGATGCAGATTTTTAACCAGCCCCATCCCCCCCCCCCACGTTTTTGCTCATTACGCCACTGTGCAGCAAAGTTGTCTACTTGTATTCATGTACATTCCGACAAGGGAATCATGAGACAAACATGATTTGTATTTCATACAATGCAACAAAAGATACGCCTCATGTCTTTCTTGATTTCTATTCTCACTGGATTATTTCGTCAACAAATCCAGAAAGCCAATATTCGGGCAAAAGATTGCATCTCTAATATTGTGCCCATTGTGCTAGCCAATTTTCTCTGAAATGTATATTCAGTAAACCCTTGCACGGCATGTATTGTACTTCGTTCTTTTAAGGATGGACTTCATACATGTTATATTTGAATATCTATAGATGGTCTGTGTCATCGACTTTTATTGTTCACCTTTGGCATATCTCCAAATGTAAACATACTATATGATTAGATTCCAGTCAACAAAGATAATGTGGTATTAGATATTAAAGAGAGCAAAACAATTAAGTAGTGGATTTTATTTGAAATACGACAGAGAAGTACAGAGTCGGAAGTAAATTAAAGAGAATAGGACTTTCTGGAGAACTGGAAAAACAAATAAGTATACACACGCGTACAGTATTTTAATCAGGGAATGAAAATGATAGCTAGTGCATGGTTCATTAGCTATTATAATGAAGGGCTACAGCCCTGTTGACCGAAGGCCCGCGAGACCGAAAACCATATGTGTGCAGTTATACGACTCACGGTACATAATATGCTTGTGCACACATGTTTGGCTTTTGGTTGTCATTTTTGTGATCGTATATTAGCTTGATTCTTATGATCCCTTCACCTAATAATTACAATATATTATTTTATCGGCCCCTAGGCATATTGAGGTTTAGAATGCATTTCATGGAATGATTCGGGCTGCTTAATTTTGGGGCGAACTAGGATGAACAATCTCAAATCTGAAAATGAATTACTCACTTTTCATTTATGATTAGAAAATCACTCATTCATTCATTAGGCCATATCATTGTGATAACAAGTTGATGATTATAATTTCAATATGTATCCAGTAGAATGTGAAGTCCATAACTTGTTTGACGCTGTCCTGCGCCAGGAGAAAAAAATATCGTGTGCAAAAGCTTCTAAAGATGAGCTAGGCAGGCGCAGATCCACGATTGGGGCCCGACAGGCCCGGCCCCCCCCCCCCCCCCCAGCACAAAAAAAGTAAAAAATTAAATTGTTACGTAAATTGTACCTTTAAACAATTTAAAAATTAAAAATAAATAAACTTACTGGAGCTGGTACTCCATCGAGCTGCCGCCCTCCGTGGGCCGATACCATGATGGCATCAACGCCAGCATCGGCTGCCTGTTTCGCTGCCCTGGCTGCAAAAAGAAAGAAATTATAATCATGTAATGACCCAGTCACATCAATGAGACAAGCAACAGATCTACTACAAACATTATCGAAATGTCATGATCGGTTATCGAATGGTTTGGTTTCGGAAGCTGGAGGTGTGACTGAGTTATGATATTGTTTCATGAGTGTGTAATTGGGGTAATAATCAATATTATTTACTTCTGCAGGACCGACCTTTAAACATCACCATCCGAAAGACGTGACTCAGTTTCGAACCTGTATCCTCGGCTGAATCAGTATAACTTCCATTCTGGATTACAGGCGCCCGCCACAACGCCTAGCTATAGAGTTTTTATTGGCGAGACAACATTGAAAACGAAAAATGGCTTTGATTGGTTTATAATAGATCCCTCAGTGGTGTATCCGAAGGAGGGAGGGGTGTCACTGCAAAGCGCAGAATGGTTCCTTCAGTTGTTACATGGGGGAGGGGGGGGGGTAATTTTCAACCTGTACATAATGTTGACATGCCATGACGCGCACAGCTTTCTACCCTCCATCTATGAATACCCCCAGTCATTTACAACCTACATTTACCACTATATTACGTAGTATCTGGTTACAGGTAATGTTTCGCTGGATCATCACTTATCTGTTAAATTTCACTCTTTAATGAAAATAATAATAATAGATTACATTCATAAACTGCTCAAAGCCCATCTGCACTACTTTGTCCAGGAGGGATAAGACCTCCCTGTATAGTCACTGACAGGTAGTTGTCTCCTCAAATAATCTCTCAATTGACATAAAAAAAAGGGATCATGGGGAACCAACGTGTACTGCTTAGACATTGTTTGCTATATAGAGGGCGCAAGTAGCTACAAGTAGTGCAGTGGGGCATTAAAATAATGTTTCTAAGCGCTTAATCCGTTCCCGTGATTCATTTGCTTCCATTTACATCAATTTGTACAGAGGTTAATCTTGTCTTTGATTCAAGATTCAAGATTCAAGATTCAAGATAATTTATTGTCATGTAAAAAATACATAAAATTTGCCTTCGGACATTTAAAGGTGCTTTACATGTACATACAAATATAAATATATAAATACAGACAAAATAATTACATTTCAACATAACATTTACAGTCAGACCGCAGCCGGTGCGAAAACCCTCTATTTTACTCAGCACGTATGCAAGAATTTACGTGTCTTGCATACGTAATGAGTAGTGCAGACGGTCTTCCCGATCGGCAATTTTTGCCTTTATAATTGTTCATTTCTCATGAAATGGGTCTTATTTTAAAGATAAGAAGTTGCACTCTCTATATACTTATATGACAATCATGTTAGATATATTTTGGAAACAGATATTTCGCCTTGAAAATGGGGTTTTTCGACGATAAATCTATCTAAAGAGTAGGGCTGATTTTCACATAGAAATCATTCTTGCGTCAAGAAGATGTTATAATCAGCATAAAGCATAAATATTTTTCTTTACAATGATATCAAAATTATTATATTTTACGCTGTCCCAAAGTCAGGAACCAAAAAAGATCACGCTCATGTTCATGAATAATTAAAAAAAGTAGTAAATTTTGCCGATGTGATAATAGAGAGTTCTGATTGGTCAACTACGTCAACTACGTCACATATGTTTCGCTTTGGTTTATTAACATTCTGAATACCACATTTTGGTAACTATGCGTTGTGGCGTGCGCCTGTAATGCACGTGCGCGCAAGCTGTCTTGACAACAACCTAAGGACCCGAGATCAAATACCTCACCTGTCATGTAGATAAATCGTTTCTACTATAATTCTTTTTTAATCATTTTTCTAAATTTTTTTCGGCTAGTCGATGGCGCGGCGGAGCTCCCTGGAGTTTAATAATCAGTTATGCATTGCCATTGCTCAGACGGCGAGCTATGAAATCACACAATTTCGCGCTATCATAAAAAGAACAAATTGGTAATTTCCGGGTTTTTAGGGTCTTAATTACTATGATTATAAAAAGAACATGATTTTGCGTCAATTAGGTTTTGACATATTTTTGATCAGTGACTTTTCATCTTTAGAACGAATCTCAAAGTGGACAAATTTATTTTGTCCCAAAGTCAGGAACCAAAAGTGAAATTCCCGGGTCAAAACAGCAGTTGAAATGTTACAAAAATAACGTCAATAAAAGTTGTGAAAAATTATTGTTTACAAATTGCGAAATATGGCAAATTACATATCAAACTGATGCTGAAAATCTCGAGAGTGACTTTCCGTTGCATGCTGCCATGTTGAATGAAGTTAACGACCAAAAATGCAGCTACATGTACACCCCTACAAATCTCACTGAAAAGCGCATGGAAATTCAGCAGACGTAAATGTTATGTGATCGCCAGATATCGCTGAGTAAAAATCAGCTTTCAGCCTCATTAACGCGCGCGCTGCGGTCTGACTGTTTAACAATCATCACAATTTTAAGAAAAGTTACATTAAAATGTTTTGTTTTGTTTCGTTATTGATCTCGTCTCGTAATTAAGTACCTGTCAGAATTCCCTTGCATACTACTGGGAGGGACGTTTCTCCTCTGACCCACTTAACATCATCCCATGTCAGCTTCGAGTTGAGCTGAGATGAAAAATATTTTATTAAATTCAAGTCTCCGTTTTTCTTTGCTTCTATTTGTCCAGGTAGACCTATTTCCAAATTAGGGTATCTGCAATTGAGATTTAAATACATGTACATGAACGTTATTATCATTATAAAAGCAGAGATTTTGCTGTGCTCTTTTGACTTTATTTTTAAATCAATGAATCTATCGCAATACAGCAAATATAAGTGAGGCCACATTGAAAACCTTTCTCCGGCTTTACTGTCTAGTTGATTTATGCACTGAAGGGGCTTTCACACCGGGCTTTGCGTAGAGTTGCGTAGTGTTGCGTAGTGTTGCGTACCGACTACGCCGGCCTAGGTAACTGTAGTCGGAGGGACGCAAATGGGTACGCGAGATGGACGCAACAAATTAAACATGTTTAATTTTTTCACGTACCTTCGGTGTAGACACTATACGCAGAAAGTACGCAATTTGTACGCAATTCTACGCAGCACTACGGTAATGTACGCCTAACCTACGCAACAGTAAAAGCTTGCTCACACAGTAATCAACCGTACGCAACCGTAAGCAAACCTGTACGCCAGGCCTACGTATAAAACACACGCAACCCTTATGCAGAAGCAACATTTTTAGGTACGGGTTGCCTATGCACAGGGTACGTAACCATACGCCATCGTACGCCAGCATACGCGTAACCTACGCAGGGACTACCCCGAAGCAACATTTTTTTCATGAATACGCAGCCCAATTTCGCCGTAGTCGGTACGCCACACTGCGCAGCAACTCTACGCAGGTCCGGTGTGAAAGGGGCTTAACCTCGTGTGTATTTATTTGGTAATGTTTTTCACACCAAGTCACGAAACATCTGATATTTTTTTTCAAATAAAGTAAAGGCTTTAGAGTAAGAGTATTTATTTCATTAAAGAGTGGTGCAACATTACATGAATCGCATACATAACTATTCAAACATACCAGATATGGCCTGGGATTATGAATTCACTAAAGCAGTGTGTAACGGATAAACATACAACTTAAAGGTTTTACAAGGACAATATATTCAAACGAGATAAAGGTATAAATTAACATTTCAGAAAATTATATAAATATGAAAGCGATAAAGATTAAGATGGAGAATATGGTATGTAACGTGAAGCATATTGGCATGACATATTTAATGATAAATGATATAATTTGTTTACAAAAAGATCTTACCTAAGCAGTCTGTCGTTACCAAACTTCTCCTGAAATTTATCTATGTTCCAACCGGTTCCCGGAGAATCCACAGTAACTACGATGGCACTGTAACCAGCCTTTTCGGCCTGCTTGATGAGGCTTCTAGTCAGTTCTCGATCATTGAAGATATAGATCTGCATCCAGCGGACCCCGGTTGGTACCGCGGTTGAGACTTCGGCCACGTGTGTGTTTGAAAAGCAGCTCTGAACCATCACTGTGCCAGCAGCCGATGTACCTAATATGCAACATAAAGGTCTATATCGGGCAATCAAAGGTGCTTAAGGGAACAGAACAATCATAGAAAAGGGACGAATGGTATTACAGCACAATTTTGTTGTATCTCTCTCGTATGACAAAATGTATCTCTTTGTGTGTTTTTTTCCCCCTAAATTTCTTCGTACCTTTTGGAGTTCTTATCTCAGCCTTTTGTGTAGGCCTTATACTCTTCTTCTACATGAATCATTCACTTTTACTTAATCTTTGTGTTTTTCTTCTTCTACTTTACCGTTTTTTTTTCTGTCTTATATGTTCTTCTTTCTTTCTTCCTCTCTTCCATCGTCTGGTGTTTTTTCTTTTCTTTCTTGTTTATTCTTTATTTCTTTCTTTTGCTCATCCTGTTCTAAGACATACCTTTAGCAGTCCCGATCTCAGCCTCTTTGTGAGCAAAGCGGTGTAATGCAGAGGGTGCCACTCCAATTGGTGAACTGATTGGCATACCAAGCAAGGTCGTCGAAAGACAAATCGAAGACACATCCGCTAACACGCGAGGACGAAACCTATATCTTCACGGATAAGAAAGAATTGAACAATCCAGAAAAAGGATACAAAATTTCAGAAGGAGTGGGGCGAGCGAAAGAGAAATGACTTTGAAAAAGAAAAACCTGTATGATGCCAGCTTAACATTAAAACGATATTTCAGAAGTAGTTTGAGAATGGCGAACGGAAAAGCATGTCAATGAACAAGATCCAAATAACTTTGAAGAAATTAAGTTAGGAGCATTTTGGATACCCTATTTAATTGCCTATAGAGTCCAATAATTAAACTGTATGAATATATAAATTATTACGTAAGCTCAATGTACAAAAAGAAAATACCTCTATTGGTTTACCAGTTTGTATAATTCGTGAGTTTGCAGTTGAACTGAGCACACCGTTTACTAATATATTCATTTCGGCTTTTGAAGTAAGAATTTCTCCTTAAAATGTGGAAATATGCAGAGATTAAAGCTATGCCAAAGCCTTATCGACCTACAATATTAATGTGTTAAGACAAATTGCATTAACTTTATACTCTGCGAAGATTGCAGAATCGTTTATTGCAAAATGATTGCAGGAGGATATTTCTAACAAAATAGATCGGTATCAATTTGGAAAAAGCCGAAACCTGTCTACATGTCACTATTTGATTGCATTTCTACATGCTTTGTATAGAAATGCTGACAACCTTAGTCAATATAAACAAAAATTTATGCTGACTTTTCGAAGGCATTCGACCGAATTACTCATAATGTACTTTACACTAATTTATTTGAATTTCATTTTTGACCTAATTTCATCAGTAGTTGACTTCCTTAACAATCGTCAGCAAACTGAGGTACAAAGGACAGTTATCACGATCAAAATCCAAGGTCCTAAGCTTTGGCCTAAATTGTTTGTTTCTCGTTATGATTAACGATGCCTGTACAGATTCATTTATGTCATATGTCAAATATGTAGATGATTTAACAATAGTAGAGTGCGTCTCATCTCATCTACAAAGCAAACTTGAATCGCTTGAATCATGGACTCCTCTCGATAATATGAAATTGAATGCATCAAGATGTTTTTCGCTATCACTTTTATTTTCTAAGCGACCTATACAACCCCCTCTGTTATATCAATCATCAACCAGTGTGTACATACGGTAAAGTTTGTTGGTTTTACCATTTGAAATGACCTGAAATTAATTGTTCTTGGGACTAAAATGATATAGTAAAGTAACAGAAGAGTATTCACGCTCCGCGGATTGAAAGCTTAACCAGATTAATGATATAGAAGGCATACAAAAGAGAGCAATTCGAATAATTTTAGGATCACATTACCCTTCATAGGACGATGCTTTAGAAAAACTGAAATTACTAACCTTTTTGACTTGTAGAGAGAAACTTTGTTAAATCATTAGAAGAAAATATATTACGTCAATAATGGTAACCTACAAAGAAAATTAACAAATTCAATTGACAACATGTGAATAAGTATCAAGAATTTAACTCCATAATAGTGCTCTGCTTAATCACACACGTATAATCAACTGTCATTATACAGTGCGTCCCAGAAAAAACGAAACCGAGAAGTATCGATGTTTTATCATAACTTAATCACAATCATAATTAATGAATGATACATATTTGGAAAGCTTAGAGTCTCCTCTTTCAGTTGATGCTACCCACGTGATGCATATTTCATGCATGAGTGATTAAAAGCAATTTGAAGGAAGAAAACAAAAAACTAATTTGGCGGGCGGTATCTGAATTTCAAAGAAAAATTCATATTTCTAGAAAGTTCATTTTCTGCTCTTTCATATGATACCTCAATCAAGAAAAATGAGCCAGGAATAACGAAGTTCTGTTTGCTTAAAGTAGCCCTTACATTTTCATAATTTTAACAAACGAATTCGTTTTCACTGGGTGCCTGCCGTAGCAAAAAGCAGATTTGACAAAAGACTTAACTCCGTTTCGTTGACAATCAGCCATGCATGAAGACTCTCGTCTACCGTTGATTGTCGACGAAACGGAGTTAAGTCTTTTGTTAATTTCGTTTATTGATACGGCAGGCAGCAAGTAAAAACGAATTCGTTTAATCAAATTATGGAAATGCAAGCACTACTTTAAACAAACAGAACTTTGTCATTCCTCGCTCATTTTCGCTGATTGAGGTGTCATATGAAAGGGCAGAAACTCAACTTTCTAGAAATGTGAATTTTTCTTCGAAATTCAGAAACCGCCCGCCAAATGTCTTTTTGGTTTCCTTCCTTCAAATTGCTTTTAATCACTCATGCGTGAAATATGCATTATCTGAGTAGCATCACATGAAAGAGGAGACTCTAAGCTTTCCAAATATGTATCATTCATTAATTATAGTTGTGATTAAGTTATGATAGAACATCGATACTTCTCGGTTTCGTTTTTTCTGGGACGCACTGTACAAGTCTGAATTAAAAAAATATTATAACACTCTAATCTATACCAAACTTTTAATCGGGGTCTGACCACTTGACTGAAGGCCCGCGATGTCGAAGTAGGTGACGAGATCCACTACTTTTAAACAAAATATGCTATTGTACTTATTTGTTCTTTTTTTGTTTTATATATATTTTTTTTTCATATTCGCACGATTTTTAGAATGTATAGTTATCTTTGTTATTGACAATTTTAATGAAATGAAATGTGAAAATTAGATTTCCGCTTCGATCTGCTAATTATATGCTTTGCCTCTATATTAAATAAAGTTTTGTGACTACTATTTAATAAACTCTTCAAGATATCTGACATTTGGTAGAAAACCAACTTCTTTCCTTCTTCTTGACTATGATCAACAACTTCTTCGATAATTTGTTATGTCCAGCGCTGTGAAACAACAGTTAGTTTGTAAGAGCGCTATAGAAATGACTTTATTGTATTGTATTTCTTGACTTGATTTTATTTGGCAATTAGTCACAGTTGACTATTTATGTGACATGTAACGGGAAATAAGTTGGACAGTACGGGAAAAAATCTTGCAATCGTTTTCAATTTTCTAAATAAAAATGGGTTCTTCCAATAATCAGTCCCTTAACAATATTTCATGGGCTAAATTTCTAAATTTCTGCGTGATATTGCATGGTAAATAGTGGGTGACGAGATCCATTAATAAACTGTTGTGGAGTTTGTCTTGGCTTTTCTGCAATCGATGTCTGAATTGAAGCAAGTAAATTTAGGCGTGATACAAAAAGTTGCATTCTAATATCGGTATTTTAGCTAAGCAGATGCGTTATTTCTGCATTTAAAGCAACCAATATGACCACAAAAAAAAACATTCTCTATATACGAAGAGATGTATTGCCATTTTCACTCACATTCTACTGGGAACATTTTTAAATTATAATCATCAACTCGTCATTACCATGAAATGACCCAATGAATAAGTTGTTTTCTAATCATAAATGAAATGTGAGTAATTCATTTTCAGATTTCAGATTTTTCATCCTAGTTTGCTCCAAATTTACTTGCCCAAATATTTCATAAAATGCATTCTAAACCTTGATATGCCTAGGTGCCGATAAAATAATGTATTGTTAATTTTAGGTGAAGGGATCATAAGCACCAAGCAATACGATCACAAAAATGACAACCAAAAGTCAAATATGTGTGCACAAGCATAATTATGTACCGTGAGTCGTATAACTGCACACATATGGTTTTCGGTCTCGCGGGCCTTCGGTCAACAGGGCTGTAGTCCTTCATTATTGCTACTGAACCATGCGCTAGCTATCATCTTCATTCCCTGGTTACAATACTGTACGCGTGTATATACTTATTTGTTCTTCCAGTTCTCCAGAAAGGCCTATTCCCTCTACTTCCGGTTCTCTATATCTCTCTCCTTTTTTAAATAAAATCCACCAATTTGTTTTTTTGCTCTCTTCAATATCTATACCACATTATCTTTGTTGATTTAACTTTTTGACTTGTTTTCAATTAGAAGGTCAAGCACGCGACCCTCATTTACTGGGTGCAAGCCAAGTATTTCCTTTACAACAAATAAAATTGACCTTTCCGGAAACAACTTTTTACTATCATGCACTATTTTTTCATTCAAAACAGTCCGGAAATTGTATTCCATGAAAAAAGGATTTTAACACTAACAGTCTTTTATGCTTTATGAATACAATTGTATCAATGAAATCTAGTCATGTTTCTTTTAAATTCAACTTTACTCGTTTTCTTATTGTTGCGATGTGATATATATATATATATTGTGACTGCCACTCAACGTTAAGGACACATATCTCACAACCCTTAGCTTTAAATTTGAGTCGGTTTGGTAATTTGCCGGAGGTATTAAAATTGATATTCAAACTACAAATGTTCAAAAAAAGGGGTACAAAGAGCAATAATTATGTACCGGTAATATTGAAATATGTTTACATTTGAAGTTTTGAACACATGCCAAAGGTGAACAATAAAAGTCGATGACACAGACCATCAAGAGTTATTCAAATATAATGTATGAAGTCCATCCTTACAAAAACGAGTTACAATACACGCCGTGTAAGGGTTTATTGAATATACCAAGGAGTTTGTAGTAACTCCTTGAATATACATTTCAGAGTAAATTGGCCAACGCAAGGGGCACAATATTAGGGATGTCCATTTTTGCCCAAATATCGGCTTTCTGTGTCAGTTGTTTATAAGCCAGTGACAGAAGAGAGCGAGAGAGACGTGAGGCGTTTTGGGTTTTTCGTTTTGTTGCATTGTATGAATTACAAGACATTTCTGTCTCATGATTTCTTTTTCGAAATGAAAATGAATACAAGTAGAAATATCGTTAATGCTTTAACTTTTATTTGAACTAACGGGGGGAAAATCGAACAGATGATAAAATATGAATACAAAACTTAATTGTGTCACGAAATTTGCTTACATTGTTTAATAGCAGTTTTTATTTGTGAAACATAGACAATTTGTTACAATCCTAAAACCTGCAATTTGACTCTTTTCCGATTATTTCCGGCTCACGAAATAGTGAATGTGATCAAGTACAATTTTTCAGACCTCCACACCCAAATGCAAAGCATGATGCTTAAGCAATATCTTGTATAGTGTATTCAGTGAAAAAAAATATTGAAATCATCCCTGATAATGTAATCACAATGTATGGGTATATACCAATGTCTAAAAGATTGTATATTTTCGCTTTGAGATTTCCCTTTGTAGGTACCCTTTTTTTCCAGAAAGTGCCCTTTTTTCTTGGAGCCCCCCAATTTGTAAGTAGTTCGTCCGGCCCTGCAAATGGGCTACCATGCTTGGAATCCAACCTGCATACCTTAATTGTTGCTACGTCGGGCAAGCCTTGGGCAAGCTTCCAGGTTGTCAAGATCAATCTTTGTTTAAAAGGTATGCATGCAATCTGAATATGCTAACCAGTCTGTTCGTATTCTGACTATTGAAATGTGATATTATATAACAGGTGAATGTAATATCTCGTTGCTATGAGTGAACTTGTATAAATTCATTTATTGATCCCCTCACGAGTACTGATGTGTGATGACAATGAACCATTTTCCCAATGCATTCAAATGTATACACAATTGCCTAGCAACGGAATATTACCTACACCTGTAACTATAGTTCAAAAGTCAGAATGTAAATTCCAATACATCAGCTAACGACACATAAATGTATGCGAGTTTTAATTCTGATAGAAGTAGGTTTAATCGTAACAGGTGAATGGAATAATTGGTGGAATAATTATTGGTGGAATAATTGGTAACGAGGCACTTAACAATGACGTATGCATTAAATTGGTTACATTAGCATGATAAGGAATGACCTTCAATTCGTTTTAGTTTGTAATGTCCTGTGTACGTTTTGCATTTTATTTTTTTGTGAATTTTAATGTTTTGTATTTTCCCCATCTGTCATTTATGTTATGGGTCCACCCACTTCTCTCAAGCCATCAGCTTTATCGGGTGTAAATGATCCAGCACAATTCTCAATGTATATATATTGTATGTGATTTTTTATGAAATAATAAATTGAATTGAATTGAATTGAATTGTAAGAGGTGAATGTTTGTCACAAGTCACTTGAAAATATTGCATGCATTTTACACAAGGGGAAAGTACCCCATTGCTAACCTTTTGAAAGCGGCGACGCTGTCAGTATACGTCTGATAATCCTCGCCAGGAATATCGTAATAGTCCCAGTAGTTGGCTTGCATTCCTTTCTTGGCATTAACTTGGTACTCCCGAATGTTCTTTGGTCTTCCCGACATGATTGCTTCACACTCTTTACCGCTATTCAAGATGTAAAAACCACGGCTATATTGAAGGCATGCGCGCCACAACGGAATAATCCAAATAATCCAAATTTCAGAGATAATATCTGCACATGGGGAGATACATGTCATTTGTACGAAACTATCAAGCCACAAAGACCTGTCACCTTCATGACAGTGCTGTAAACTTTATTCATGGCCGGCGGTATATTTTAAGATAAACAGGTGGGTGGATTATTTTTTTTAATACCCACGGAGGACGCCATCTAGTGGTAGACAAGTTTCCCAGTGAATGACATACCAGTGAACACTAGCATGTATTTAAAGTGCGTAACAATTCACCTAAAAGTTTTCTTTGATCATTGAGTTACTAATTTAACCTAGTAACTCCATGATTTGATTAAACATGAACGCAAAAAATCATTTGAAATTGCTTTTTCAGTTTTAATAATAATTCCAAAATTTAAACGCGGTTTTTCCGGAATTTCCAAACTGAGTTAACCCCCCTGTGGCTCCAAATTAGAAAGGCAATATTACACCTTTCGGGGAGGGGGGGGTGTCACCTGAGGGACCCGGGAACCATATTCATCACGATTTAATGGCGATTGCTTGAAAAATCGGATATCTTACTGACTTAAAATATTACAGCATAATTATGCCATGTAATGTTTTGGATTCACCTTCTTCCTGTCGCATGTCTTTATATTCATCCTCTCACTGTCATTTCTCTTATCTATAGCACATCATCTGCTTCGTTATATGGAACCCTTTTTATTTCACAAAACTAAACAATACAATTTTCAATTATGGCATAGATTTTGTGTTCGTCACCTGTTATTTTCTCAATTGACTCGCTTGAGCCATGTCATTACAACATAAGACCATTAGTACAATAGGTGCATCTAAATTTAGATATTTTTTTTAAGTCTTTTTATTGACCCCACCTTGGAGTCTAGTCTCTCCAAATTTCTTAAAGATAAACCTATCACAGGTCACGATGTGCAAATGAGAGTTGTGGTTTTCATCGAAGATGATGCCCAGTAAGCTTTGTGTGCGTTTTTTTTTTGTCACTTGTTCAAACAACCAATCTCCTGCAAGATACACAATCCAGAATATATCGTAGCAATTTTCTATAAAAATAAGACTCATGACCGTATCAGCATTGTCGTTGAGTGTCGATTCATGATTCCGTGCTTAGGCATGTAATCAAGATCCATCCTCTGGGTTTCATATCTCGTCATAAGTGTAGGGTTAGTGTCTGGGGTTAGGTATGGAGTAGGAGACAGCAGGCGCGCCGGAAGCAGTTTGGGATGGGGGGGGCAAACGTTCCAGGAGGGCTCACCTTCCAGGGGCAGTGGCGTAATGAGCAAAAACGTTTGAAAGCCCCAGCAGGGTTTTTAAGGCAATAAATTACGGTCAGCTAAGCATATAGGGTTTTAAGGTACCAATTACGGCTTAGATGATGAGCATCCAGTGGCCCTATTTAAAGCCCATGGTGGGGGTCCAGGGGGCAGAGCCCCTGGAAGCTCAGGGGTTTTAGGTATTTAATTACGGTCAGATGAACATCCAGGGGCCAGTCTTAGGGCCCTTGGTGGGGGTCCAGGGGACAGAACCCCCTGAAGCTCAGGGATTTAGGTATTAGATTACGGTCAGATGAGCATCCAGGGGCCCGTCTTAGGCCCTTGGTGGGGTCCAGGGGGCAGAGCCCCCGGAAGCTAGGTATTAGATTACGGTCAGATGAGCATCCAGGGGCCCGTCTTAGGCCCTTGGTCGGGTCCAGGGGGCAGAGCCCCCGGAAGCTCGGGGGTTTTAGGTATTTAATTACGGTCAGATGAGCATATTTTTATACCTCATTTGTGACATTGGCAGGTCACTTATTTTCGCTCTCTCTCTCTTTCTTTCTCTTTCTCCGTAACATACTTTTTCAAAAAGTGAGGGGGGCTCGAGCCCAGCCGTTTCTCGAGCCCAGCCGTTTCTGCAGGCCCTGACATGAAGGCTTCTAAATAGGCATATTTTTCGCCTGACCGTCTGTAAATTTAGGAATTTATAATTTTCCAACAAACGCATAAAAAGGTATATGACTTACAACGAAATCATGTCATTACAGCAACATTTGTAAATCACTGGTATCGAATAAGAAATACACCCCCCCCCCCCTCCATCAATACGCCAGCGTTCAGGGGCTCATGTCTTCTTACCCCTATAACAAAAAAAAACACGCTTTCCCATCCTCTCACAATATTTCCACGATATGCGCGTATTATATAAACGTCCATTGATAAATATAGGTGGCATGCGGAATGTTTAGGAAATTTAATTCCTGTTAACCTTCCTTTTCTTTGAATGGAATTTTATATGTAATTTAATTCCGTTTTTTATTTTAATTCCGTTTTTTTATTTTAATTCGCAATAACATTGTTGGGAATCTCAAGAACGCCAATCCTCTTGAGTCCAACATCACCAACCAGGAAAGGAAGGCACTCAAAGATCTGTCCAACAACAAGGAAATTACCATACTTCCCGCGGACAAAGGAAGGGCTTCTGTTCCGTTGGACACAGAAGATCACAAGAACAAGGTTGGTGATCTGCTTAGTGACACAAAAATATTTTTAAAAGGCTTTAGAAAAAGATTCCATGGCATCTGGGGTAATGCATGGCATCCATGCTAAAATAATGGAAAAACTACTAGGAATTAAATAGGGCTGGATTTTTATTTTGTTTTACTAAAATTCTTTTTTTCCCCTTAAAATCTGAAAGAATGTACACATTCATGGTTTTTAATTTCATGATCCAATATATGTCATTTGATAAAGAAGTTTCAAATGATGCACATTTCTTTATGAGTTGGAAGATATAACATGTTTATCAGATACATTTCAAAGTTGGATAGTACATGCATATGCATGGCGCAACAAAACAAAAATATGTAACAACATAACAAAAATATGTGGTTATGAAAACTTCCTATATTTCAAAGTTTTTAACATACCATAAATCTGCCCATTTTTCATGATTAAACAAATAATTTATTTTGTAACGCACACACAGAAAAGAAATAATCAGATGTGATGGATGAGTAATTTTATAGTATTCCAAGGGAATTTATTTCTTTTACAGGATATACATTTTGGGAGGGAAACACACTGAACATGTACGTTCATGTGGCATATTCTTGCCATTATTAGCAGGATTAATCCGTGCAATGGGCAATAAGTCTTAAAGTAGATATTCATTGATTTTAAAAACTAACTTTATTTTCATTATTGCAAAGTAGAAACTTTGATTCGACAAAGTTATTAAAATTCAATGCTTGGAAACATTCGAAGTACTGATTATTATAAATTACAAATTAAACCCTTAAATACAACCCTGGCAATGTAACATGCAATACGCAGTAAATCTGTACAAAAAGCGAATACAACTTCGCTGCTCGATCATGCAGTCGTTCAACGTACGTATGCAATACGTGAATCCTCAAATCGAGGGACATGATAAAACAAGCTTAATTTGGCTTTAGCAACAACAACATTATTTATTTACATATAATTATATATGTATGTGTGTACCTTGCTACCTTCAGTTAATCAAAAGAAAAGAAGAAAAAATAATTTAAAAATTACAAAGATGATCGTACTGTACAGCTATACAAATTAGCAAGACAAGAGTTAGGCCTACATAGTGATTATAACTTTGGAAATATTCAACAAATGTTGACAGATCTCAGATTCAAATAATTCATAAATTTAGGGGGGAAATCCATCCTTTCAGACTTTGTTTGCATTTCAGTTTCATCAATCTGTCTACCCTCCTTTAAAGCAACCTGTCATCAGAAGAAGATGTTTGTGTTTCTTTGATGCCTCTAAAGTACTAGCACATGAAATATATTCAAGGTAAAATAATGAAAGAAATTCATTGGTTTAACACCTTTTTTTTCATACTCCTTGAATGGAAATTAAGATGAATAATTAATTAAGCCAAAAATATAATTTAAATTGTAATCTAAGCATGATTGAAACATAAAATTGATTTCAGTAGTTACACAAATCTCAAAATAAAAAAGTATCAAGTATTAAAATCTACAGAAAATTGTATTGACATTAATTGAAAATTGAAATGAGAAAAAAAATATTGCAAGAATTATTGCAGATGAAGAGAGAGACACATATTTCTCAGACCAAATTGGCTCTTCATGAAATTGATGCTTGCCCATTATAGCAACAAGTAATAAGTGCAAGGTGAATTTGAAGTTATGGAGATACATACACGATATGAATTTGTTATCAGTAATTTTCAAATGAAACATTCATTTTTAGTATTTAAGAACGGTCTGTTGATGAAATATAAATATAAGAACGTAAACAAAAAGCAAACCAAACATAAAACATGTTCAAATTTAATCATATGATTGTGTATAAATTACACAAAGGAAATATTACAAGTATGCGCAAGATAAGTTATTGCTGCAACAGGAATCAACTTTATGATCACAGATTATTTTGGTCCCTGCTGACATTCAGACACCATTTCACAAGATCTAGAAGGTGGCAAGCAACGATTACAATTTGTACAAAGAGCAATTTATACATTTGATCTAAAAAGGGTGTTGAGACAAATTGTTACATTCTTGAATATAATTTAGCATTACCTAGTATGTTTATTGCTGTAAACGGTAATATTACCAAGAAAACTTGGACAAATGAAAAGATATCAAAGTACTTTCATTTCATGCAAATTATCATTAAAACATTTAAAAAACAGTTACTCGCTAACATGTCAGAAAAACTACTCTCTACAATATCACTTAAAATGAGCTGATATGATAGCCCACATACAATTCAAATAGAGAATTAAAATCATGCAATGATCTTTTAAGATCTAATTTAAGATTGAAACAATCATTGTTTCAAATTCATTGATACTTTCATTTATTTGAATATTGGAGGGGTAATATTCATTCTGGTGCTGTAAAAAATATCCATCAAGGTACATCATATTAATATTAAAAACACTGGTTGAACTATTTCTTTCTAAAACAAGATTTAAGTATTTTGGGCATTTCTTTCCAAATTGTAGATTAAAAATAGAAACAAACAAATAATACATTCAAATGAAAATAAAACAACCAATTTATTTGTAATGGGCTAATCTTCAATAATTATTTTGACTAAAACGATAATTCGCACCCCCCCCCCCCCCCCCCCCCTGAGCGCCAGGGGAGGGGGGCCATCTCCAAAAAAAGGTAAAATTAACATGTTTTTTCGCCAGGGGGAACCCAGCCCCCCCCCCCCCCCCCCCCCCCCCCGGGATCTGCCACTGCCTGAAGCGCTAATCCACGAATGAATGAACGACATAAACGTCATTGTTTACGTATGCACGCTAGATGGATAGCCATGAACACAATGTGAGCTAAAAACGTCCCATGTCAGTATTTCATTGATCATTAGATGTTTCGAGTTACATTTTGTGATTGAATAGACGTTTTCTTAGCTATGATAGATGATAGCAGTAGTTCACAGCCCGGACTGTTACCGTGTTGCGCGCCAATTCAGCTGAGAAAATAACACCCTTAACAGTGAACCGGAGACAGTCCCTGCCTCTCATTCTTTTAACGGTTGTTTTGGGGGGTCGCGTGATGACTGTAGACACTGCGTCTGGGTGTGGGATATGTGTAAGGAAGGAGATGACTGGAGAATAAAAAATATATAAAATCAGACAGAATCTAGACTAAGATAGCCGCTGTGGCTGTGACAGGAAGCGATCCGCTAGTGACCGCTAGTAGGCGGGTTAGTTAGTACATGAATTCTCTGCAGGGAATCATGAGTGGCCGTTAGGGACAGTTGGTCATTATTTGTTCTTTAGGTAGGAAAGAGGTGAAGGATGATTTTTCCTTCATGCTGCTGTGTTGATAATTTCCCTGTGCCTTGTTCTGTTCTGTTACTAACATATGCTTGATCCTTTAACCTTATCCTGAAGTTCCTGTTCTGCAAGAGCCATGGAACTCATTATGAAATGGTTTCCATTCACAAGGTCCTTTTTTTCTTGGGTACCTCTGAATCCATTGGAGCTGTACTATCACCTCCCGGCAGACATGGCACATTTTCGTTGGCAGGATCAGGGTTGTTCCGCTTCTCGGAGAGCTTTTCTCTGTTGGGCTTAGCTGTTCAATGACACAAGGGATAAAAGACAAAAGAGAAAATGAGAGATAAGTCTTGAATAGTACTGTCTACTAGTTGATAAAAACAGTATAAGAACCGTATACCGGTAACCATCTTGTTCAGTGGTTTGACATCAAAATTCATCCTATTCTTCTGTTCAGTACGATCAGCCCACAAACGTATAATTATCAGTCAGTGCCATTACCCAATGTAATACACCTTCACAAATTCAAATGGGACAGTTTCATGTAAGACTCATTCATTAAAGATAAAGTTGAGTTCTTGTCATGTGACTGCCTTGTGAAAGAAAAGGTGTGGAATGGATCCACAAAAGTTGATCATGTAGCATGTAAGTATTGGTATGTACTGCAAGGTTCTGGAGTCATCAAAATCACAATAAATTTGGCCCAGTCTTTGTTAAGTAACAAGCACTGTACACTGAAAGATGTATATGGGACTATGGTGTCAGGCTACTTACCTTGATTTCTTTATCTATCTATGCTCATTACTCAGCCAGTATACTTTTCATACCAAAATTGTTTGGTAAATGACATTTATTTGTAATCTTGAACTTTCAGTGTAAGTTTCGTTGATTCTGTGAGAATAAATTTTCTTGTTTTTACCAGAACTCAAGTTTATCTATAAGCACTCCTATCCCAAAATAAAACAATAGCACCCTTATGGGTGCCATCATCCAAACGTGAGGTCTAATTCATCAAAGTGATATTTAAACAGTACCAACTTGGCGTTATGTTGCCAACCCTGATCAAACCAACAAAAAGGACACCTAGTTTTCTATGGGAACCCATATTCTGATGACTTACATCCAGTAGAGGCACTTGCTGATGACTTACATCCAGGAGAGGCAGTTGCTGGTGACTAACATCAAGCCTGAGAGGCTACTGCTGATGACTTAAATCCAGGAGAGGCACTTGCTGATGACTTACATCCAGGAGAGGCTAATGCTAATGACTTACATGCAGGAGAGGCTACTGTTGATGACTTACATCCATGAGAGGCAACTGCTGATGACTTACATCCAGGAGAGGCAACTGCTGATGACTTACATCCAGGAGAGGCTACTGCTGATGACTTACATCAAGCATGAAAGGCACTTGCTGATGACTTACATCAAGGAGAGGCACTTGCTAATGACTAACATCAAGGAGAGGCACTTGCTAATGACTTACATCAAGGAGAGGCACTTGCTGATGACTTACATCCAGGAGAGGCTAATGCTAATGACTTACATGCAGGAGAGGCTACTGTTGATGACTTACATCCATGAGAGGCAACTGCTGATGACTTACATCCAGGAGAGGCAACTGCTGATGACTTACATCCAGGAGAGGCTACTGCTGATGACTTACATCAAGCCTGAGAGGCACCTGCTGATGACTTACATCCATGAGAGGCAACTCCTAATGAAATACATCCAGGAGAGGCACTTGCTGATGACTTACATCAAGGAGAGGCACTTGCTGATGACTAACATCAAGCCTGAGAGGCTAATGCTAATGACTTACATGCAGGAGAGGCTACTGTTGATGACTTACATCAAGCCTGAGATGCACCTGCTGATGACATACATCCATGAGAGGCAACTGCTGATGACTTACATCCAGCCTGAGAGGCAACTGCTGATAAATTACATCCAGCCTGAGAGGCACTTGCTGATGACTTACATCCAGCCTGAGAGGCACTTGCTGATGACTTACATCCAGGAGAGGCAACTACTGATGACTTACATCAAGCCTGAGAGGCTAATGCTGATGACATACATGCAGGAGAGGCTACTGCTGATGACTTACATCAAGCCTGAGAGGCACCTGCTGATGACTTACATCCAGGAGAGGCACTTGCTGATGACTTACATCAAGCCTGAGAGGCACTTGCTGATGACTTACATCAAGCCTGAGAGGCAACTCAGACTTACATCTTACATTACAACTCAGACTTACATCCAAGAGAGGCAACTGTTTATCACTAACATTCAGCCTGAGAGGCAACTGTTTATCACTAACATCCAGCCTGAGAGGCAACTGTTTATCACTAACATCCAGCCTGAGATGCAACTCCTGATGACTTAGATACAACTAGAGAGGTACTGCTGATGGTGTACATCCAGGAGAGGCTATTGCTGATGACTTACATCTAATTTCAAAAGTTATTGCTTACTATATCTAAACAATTGTATTTATTTATATATGCTAATGGGAAATATTTCTTAGATTTGATGTAAGTATATTGGAACAGTATTCCAAGCTGTATATCCAGACAAATATCCCAGTAAAACTATTCTTCCTTCCCCTTTAATTAACATGGTATTTCTCAAGGAGTATTTCAAATTTTCATGTCAGTGATACCACTGGCTTAAATCCATTTCAGATTATTTATAAGGTACAACAAATCACAACTTGTTAGTATTGGGTAAAAAGGCTTGGTCAAGTTTACATTTCATAAAGTAAGGAGGCTAGGTACCTGTATTGGAGCTAGAGAAGTTTCCTGGTGCTGGTTTATCTCGTGTCCTGGGATCAACCTCTATAAGAATGGGTCTTGAGATCTGTAAGTAAGGAATCAATCATTGAAAGAACTTATAAACCAATCGATGAAAGCAGAAATGAAGTGATCAGAGGAATAAAAATCAGAATTTATTGGTATAAATTAGTACAGTATAAAAATTAGAAATATCGCAATCTGTATTGCTGCGCAATGTAAATGTATACCCGCCAGTGGCAGAGATTTTTGTGTCATCCTTATGTTTGAAGGAGGTACAAAGATCCCCTCTCCCCTCTATTAAACAGAAGGATGACGTAGAGATTGCCACTAGTGGCTCTGACTATTGTCAAGACTAGGAGCAGCATCACCAAAACAATATGTGTGTTATGTATAATGCATCTCTGCAAAGAAATTGAAAGAAATCTGTCAAGAAATGTGGCAGTTAGAGCGCTGAAAATACATATATCCTTTGACCATATAAAAAAATGAAGGCAGCATAGCCCAAAAGTGTAGATGTGTAGATTGTACCATGATAAATCTCCATACGAAATTTGAAAGAAATCCGCCATAAAATATGACCTACAGAGCGCACACTAAACACCAACCAAAATATGACCATTGACTCTATAATAGACGAACAAAGGTGGTAGCATCACCAAACACTCAAGATGTGTAGATTTGATCAAGATACATCTCTATACAAAATTTAAAAGAAATTCATCAAGAAATAGGGTCTGCAGAGTGCACTCACACCATCGTGCCAAATATGACTTTTTTAACCTATAAAACACGGGACACTGGTGGCAGCATCACCAAAAATTATAAGTGCATAAATTTTACCAACATACACTTCTGTCCTCAATTTGAAAGAAATCTGTCTAGAAATGATGCAGTTTGACCGTACACTAAACTGCACACAAGACATCTATCCAAATATGACCTTTGACCCTATAGAAGAGGTAACATTGGGGGCAGCATCCCAGTGTGTAGATTATACCAAGATACATCTTCTTACAAAATTTCAAAGAAATCTGTCAAGGAATGTGGCAGTTAGAGCGCACACAACTACGTGGCGATTGCGACAGCGGCAAACGCGACGTTACGCTGCAGAATCCAAAGTACCTCTCCGGCATACTGCCGGGGGATAAATCAAAAGTATCCACATAGAAACTATAGCCTTGAGCATATTTCTCCTCTAAAAGACTACAAAAGTGCACTAGGCCAAACTTGGCCTAGTGAACATGAAAACATGAAAACCAGAATCATGACGCTTTTGTGGTTCATAAAGGAGAGTTAATTTCATTCTATGAACATTTCGGGAATAGATGTTAATTTATTTCATGAATCTAAACCGCTCGCAAAATCCTAAAACATGTTGTGTAGACAAAATTGAACTGTTTTAGAGTAACTTGCCACAGTTTTGTTTTTTGGTTTGGACGTTGAAGGTCCGACTGTGTCTTGATTGGCAGTGGATGTGGAGGGTTGGTCAGGAGTGCAGTTCTGCTTGCCGGAGGACTTGGACGACGGAGGTAGAGCAGAATCTTGGTTGGTCGTACACTTGAAGAGGTTTGGTGGTATCATACCGGCATTAACAAAGCCTTGGAAGACCTCTATGGTACTCTGCAATTATTTGAGGATAGAGAAAGATTATAGGATTTATTAGGATGCTAATGACAGTTGAGTGTTGCAATAAAGGCAATCTTTAAGCACTTTTGCCACTTTTTAAATAATTTTTGGGGGTGGGTTCAGACAACTCATTTACTGCTATTCAGAATTGAGATAAACCAGTTTTATACTTTGAAGTGAAATTTCATTATCAGAACAATAACATTGCCTTTCTTCTACATTAGCGAAAAATTTAATTATGAAAAATATTATAATGATGGTGTCTCCTTATATAGCACACAGGTCTATGATACTCCTGGCAATCCAACATTATTAGTATTACCCAGCCAAAGCCAAGTGGACAAATATGTAGCACTCAAGCATATCAGATAGACAGATACCCATTTAAACCTGGGTTGAGAGTGGCAAGTCAGGGATTAGTGTCTTGCCAATGTCTTACCGTATAAAATCGCAGGTCTTTGGGGGAGCTCTTCAGCACAGACTCCAGTCGTTCCAGGTCTCTCAATTTTTCTGTAGACATTATAGATAATGCTTCTCTCTCCATAAACAAAGGAAGCCTTTTGAAGAGTAGCGGACACTTGAAACATCTGTAGACGTTCCTCAGATCAACTGTGTAAAGTAATTTTTCAATGAAATGATTGTTTAAATTGAACATATCAATCTGAATGCATGATTCGTTTCACAATCCCTAGTGCATCTAATACAGGGAAAAACAGGAACTTTCTTGACATGAATACTTTGAAAAAATTGGTCGTTATCACCAGAAGAGACTTTCGCACTGAGCAAAAATGCTGTGTTATAATTCATAGGATAAATCTGAACAAAGATGATTGGCTGACTGTATACTAGAAAAGGACAAACAAGATGGACCCGGCCTCCCCATTGCCCCAAAAGGACATGCAACAGATATCAGATATATAGCGCCAGTTGGAGAGGATGGGTGGTAGGAGTGGCTCTATGTTTCGAACAGGTTGGCTATCCATCGTCAGGAGTGGGGAATATAGCTGGAGTGCGTGAGCTTAAGTCACCACCAGTTGGCGGACGTGGGTACTATACATGACTGTGGCTTGAGTCTCTGGGTTGCGGACTTGGTGGTGCTCTGAATCCATGAGTGGGGTGTGGTGTTATATAATATTTGCCCTTTGTCATTCATCACAGATTCAGGGTAAGGGTTGTGATTTGAGTTTCGAGTTGGATATATATGACCATCTTAGGTCTAGGGTTGTAGTTATGAATTTGGTTAGTGTAAGGAATTGAACATCAGGCAATTAATAGTCGGGACAGCACATGTAACACAAACATTTACGACATTAAACAAAAAGGTTATACACTAAATGCATAATTTCTCATTTTGTTACTCACATCTTTCATTCTTTTCCTCTTCATCTCCATGGCTTGGTACATGTCTGAAGCATCCATTAGATGGATCAAACCGCTGCAAGATTACCTTAGCAACCTGCATCATCGGTATCGCCGTTGTGTCGTCAGGTGTTGGCTCCTTTTTGAGAGCATCCTCCAGCGCCTTGAAGAACTGACAAAAGGTGTAGTCCTTCCGCTTCTTGATACCACGCCACTTCTCAAAGTAGTCCCAGAAGGCTTGCTTCATCTGATCCTCTGCCCTACCTGGTATTGGAAATCTGAACACATACTTAAGGAGCAGCTGGAGGAGATCCTCTCCTTTCTGCCCCTTCTTGTTTCGGAGTGTGTACGTTGGGATTCCCTGGCAGATGTAGACGTCCCCTTCCTTGACAGCTTTAAACGAAGCATTCCACCAAGGTCCATCCATCAGGAACTTACCCTTAACTTTGATCTCTTTCTCTTTACCCCTTTTTTTTTCACCATCATGATTCCTGGGAAAAAGTCATGCATCGAATGTTATCTTTTAGTATACATATAACATTATCATATTGTCCTGCTTCAAATGTGATATTTCACTCTTCTTATTAATCTGTTTTAATTAGGTTTTCATTTTTTTATTTTATTTAGTTTCTTTTTTTTTTTTGCATTAAAATGTTTTTACCTCTAGGTTGTAACAGACCATACTGATACAATTCAACTGGTTACAATGGCGGGATTCACCAGTATAAAATCAATGGTTAACATGTTTTTTCTGCAATGATTAATTAGGAATAATAGTAGTAACCAACAAATTACAGTAATATAGTAGGCAAACGTTCAAGGGGCTTTATATACCTTCCTTTCATAGTTGTTTTCAACAACCCACTCAGCTCAATACTTCAATATTTGTAGAACAAGATGGGCCTATACTTACGCTCCCTTGAAGAGACACAGATGGGCCTATACTTACGCTCCCTTGAAGAGACACAGATGGCCCTGGCATCCTGGACCCCCTCTTCGTCATTGCAATCACCTGCTTGGTTCTCCCGGTCTCTTTTCTCTGTAACGTAATACTTAGGGAAATATGCCTGAACTTGAATCACCTGCCGGTCCTTCACTTCTTTTTTAGGTTTAGGCATGGTGTTTTCTTCAAGTGGCGGATCTAGGGTGGACACCAGGGGGGCACAGACCGTCATTCCTGACATAACAAAAGGAAAAAACAAAGATGGTAACCACAATTCTACCTTTAAAAAAAACAGTTTTTAAAAAAGATGATTACCACAATATTCCTTTTATTTTTTGCTCAGTTGAGCAAAACAAAAATTAGTGCTCAATAGTGCACAACCAATTTGACTTGATTATTTTTTGCTTTGCCTTACTATTTATTAAGTCAAAAATAGGAATGAATAATTACTAAGATTCGAACCCACTACTATAGGATTATTGTACGCTGACCTTACCGATTAAGCTAACGATGTGTTGTTGGAAAATAGGTTTGCATGATTATTATAACCCTAACTCTAATCCTATAACTCTAATCCTGACCTTAACCCAAACCAAAACCCTAAGTAAACCCTACCCCTAACCTCTAATCTAAAGTACGCTATGTCATGAATATTCATGTGCGCGTATGTATATGTGCAATACTGTACCTTCCCGTACACTAACAGCAAGTTGAACTAGCTTGATGCTTTCTAACTTGTTGACTAGTATTTCCCTCGCCTGGTTTTTTTGTACTGTTTTCCACCAATCATAAAGCATCTTATAGGTAGCTTCCTTGCAGTTGCCCAGCTTGTCTTTCTCAAACTGACTTATTTTAGCCTCAGAGATCCCTAAAGCTAGTCCGACCTTCCTGAAATCTGAGGGATCCATATCGTCGGCAAGGTTATAAAGCTCTTGCTCGGTCAGAATTCCAGGGCTAAATTAAAGACAAAAGAAGAAGTATTAATTATTTTATTTAATATAGGATTTATTGATATTTGCAAGATCTTGTATCAGAAGAAATTTCCTTTCATTATCCTTCGACTTGCAAATACACTGTTTTACTGTTTAATGATATTTATTAACATTGCCTATAACACTTCAACAACACTGCAAATTATGCAAAGATATGTGGACCTGTTAAACATATAATGAGAACATGCCAAACTTCTTCACATTTCGTTTCATTCATCTTGCAGTTCCAACGATTAATATTTGCCAGCAAAGTCAAAGGCTGTTATTTTATGTTGGCCGCTTTGTTCAAAATCTTGTTTAAAACAAAGGAAATTAGTTTGGGGTCTAATTGAATTATCATTCGGAAATTAGGATTTAGTAAAATACAAACTGATGGATTTCAATTTTCATAAGTTGCTCTTTCATGCCGCTTACTTATCATTTGGACCAGGGTTCAGTTCTACGTCACCGGATCTCAATAGGAGTATGTTGGTCATGTCTGGACAGTCATTCCTTTTGATTGCATCTGCTTCACCACTAGTTGTCCCTGATTGGAGGACCGGATAGGTCGGTGATCCATGATTCTCCTTTACTTCCTAAGAATGAAGAGAAAATTAAGAATAGAGGACACACTTTTAACTCTGTCAATTATGTACAAGCCATACTGTGATACTATCCTTGTGCATTTTATTCCTGGCAGGGGATTTTTTCAATAGTTTTCTGGTTTATTTTAACATTTCTAATACAACAAAAAGTATAGACAGGTGATATTAGAAGGGTGCTCATGTAGCCATTGGACAAGATGATTCACGATTTTCTGGTACTTTCTTATAAACAAAACTTATGGACAGAAGACAATTTTCAAAAGAATAATCAGACAATATTTGCCAAATTACATGTAGAATCACTGAAGAACAAGAATTCTGTGAAAGGGTTCCATTGACAACAGTGTAATAAACATTACATCTACAATTTACAGCAAATTTGAATAATCAAACTGTCCTCTAAAATACGTCTTACATAGCTCTTATTTTGATAGTTACATGTCTTATTGAAAAATATGTTTACAAAAATAATTTGTACACAGCTTTTGTGGGGGTGGGTTATTTTGATCTAGTACGTGTTCGCCTGTTTGTCTCACTGTATTTTTTTATTTTTTTTATGCGAGTGCAGTGGTTCTAGGACTTATAAATATCAATCATACCCTGATAGATGATGTTGTTTGCTCGGTGTTTCTTGTTGTATCTTGCCTGGGTTTAGGTAATAGGTCCAATGACATGCCATTCACTGAGAGACAGAGGCATGGTGACATCAGAAATCAGAATAGAGTCTACTGCATTATTAAAGAAAATTAGGCTGAGTTCTGGGAAGAGGTGAAAAATAATTTGTGAGCGTTATCATTCTTATTATGAAAGTGTGGAAGAACATCAAATAAGACATGTTCCCTGAAATGTATACTCTTCAAATGCCTTCATATTCTAAATATGTCATGTAATATCTAGACAGCAATAACCATCTGATTTGGGTCATTTCTTTAATAAAACTGACATTTGTTGTCTCTAGTGGAGCCAGACGTAGTCTCAGTGGAACAACCGACGATTAGAGAGACTGAAGTTTTCGGTCTATGTAATATCGTAAAACTCGGGGGGGGGGGTAGGGCAGTGCATCACATGATCACTGCATGTATGTTTACCGTATAGATCTAGTCTAGTTCACAATCATACATTTCTACTGTTCAGAACAGAAAACAGTTACTAGATCTAGATCTATTGGCAACAAGTGCCGATCTACGTACATATATTGCAAATAAATTAGGTAATCGAAGACTTACCAATATTGTAGAATATAGGTGCGTTACACTTACAGACACGGCGCGCAGTGGCGATGCAGATGCGAAGTGCCAACAAGCTTGAAGCGGTATTGCTGTTGTTGTTGCGAATAATGGCGTTTTCATCGTCATTCGATGATTTCCGCCAGGCAATGTGAGAGGGCGTAGTTACAGGTCCTCTCTTAATACTTTTACTGTTGGATCGACGATAGCGCCTAGCACCTTGGCGTTGTGTTGTGCAATTAACAATGTCAGTAAATTGTTAGTAGTTATTTTCTGTATTGTTATTCGGCTTTTTATTTTAAAGAATTCATTAGGAAAGAAAGGATGAAGTGGTTGAATATTAGTTGCGATCAGTTCATTACTTAAGGACGTTAGTTTAAAACCTCTCTCCGTATAATGAAGCAATTTGTACAATTTATACAATGAAGCAATTTATACCGAGGATATACCACTGTCACTAATAGATAATATAGCAAAACGTAACTAATACTCGATTAATACTTAATTAATACGTAATTAATGTTTATAGCTGAGCATCACAGTTCATTGTACCTTCCAGCTGCTTTGCTTTTGCTTTTGCTTTTGCTTTTGCCGCCGCGTACAGAGAGCTTGTTTAATTGGGGAATCCCCCCAAAATGCAGGTTTTTCATTGGCTATCGGGGATATTTCGTCCACGTCATAGCGATGACTCGTTGATCCATGTCTTTTTTTTTTTAATTTGTCAATACATTACATGCGAATTAAAGTACGTTTGCCTTGAAGTCGAGGATCAAGTTTACAGCCTTCCCATCACAAATTTGAGCTTCATAGACAAGCTGAAAACTATGTATCTAGGATGTTTATTTAACATTTCATCTTATGTTTGATTGTATTCAAGAGTTATAATTCACTTGTAAAAAATTACCATCCACCATGGTAACCAGGGTAACCAGGCGCGGATCCAGGGGGGGGCCGAGCGGGCCTTGCCCCCCCCCCCCCCCCCCCCCGCAAAAAAAAAAAAAAAAAAAAGAGAGAAGAAAGGAAAAGAAGGGAAAGGGAAAGAGGAGAGAAAGGGAAAGAAAGAAGAGGAAGAAGTAAATAAAAGGGGGAAGAAGGAGATCGGGGGGCCGAAATGGCCTTGCCTCCCAGGCTGTTGCCCCCCCCCCCCCCCCCCAATCAAAAATATAAGAGAGAAGGAAGGAAAGGGAAAGACAAAAGGAAAAGAGGAGATACTGGATCCGGAGTACTGATAGGGGGGAGGGGGGCTTGGGGGAAATCAAATTCAAACGTGGTTTCTTTCTAATTCCACAACGGTGGATTGCAAATAATGCTGAAAAAACATAATTTCCGAGATTTTCCTCACTTTTTAGTAAATTATACGTTTGTATGTGTTTGTTTGAAAATGACAAATTCTTAAATTTACAGCCAGGCAAGAAATATGATTCTTGAGATTCCTACATGTCAGGGCCCGAGGTACGGCGGGGATCGGGAGCCTCGAGCTCCCTCCCCCCCCCCCCCCCCTCACTTAAAAAAAAAAGAAGCATATTAAAGAGAAATTAAATAGAATGAGAGCAAGCAAGAAAGAATAGTTAACTGGTATCAAAATATGCTCATCTGACCGTGATTAAAGGCCTAAAACCCCTAAGCTTCCGGGGGCTCTGCCCCCTGGATTCCACCTAGGGCCCTACGGCGGGCCCTTAGATGCTCATCTGACGGTAATTTAATGCCTTAAACCCCTGATTTTTTGGGGCTCCGCCCCTGGACCCCACGCCAAATAGTGACCTGCAAGTGTCACAAAATAATAAGGTATAAACAAAATGCTCATATCACCTTAACTAAACGCCTAAAACCCCTGAGCTTCCGGGGAACCTGAATTCAGACGAGGATTAAGAGTCGAGAACTGTTCAGCCAATTGTCTTCTTTCTCCCATAATCTTATGAAACTTAAATGCTTCCGCGCTTCGCGCAGGAGGAAGAGGAGGGGGGGGACCGAATTTAGACAAGGAATAAGAGTCGAGAACGGTTCAACGAATCGTCTTCTTTCTTTAATAGTTTAATGAAACGTCAAAGCTTCCGCGCTTCGCGCAGGAGGAAGAGGAGGGGGGAACGAATTTAGACAAGGAATAAGAGTCGAGAACGGTTCAACGAATCGTCTTGTTTCTCTAATGATTTAATGAAACGTAAAAGCTTCCGCGCTTCACGCGGGAGGGGGGGTTAATCTAAAGTCAGACGAGGATTATTTTCGAAAATGGTACAACGAATCGTCTTCTTTCTCTAATGATTTAATGAATCGTAAAAGCTTCCACGCTTCGCGCGGAAGGGGGAAAAATGAATTCAGACGAGGATTAAGAGTCGAGAACTGTACAAGGAATCGTCTTGTTTCTCTTATGATTTAATGAAACGTAAAAACTTCCGCGCTTCGCGCGGGAGGGCGGGGGGATAATCTAAATTCAGACGAGGATTATTTTCGAAAACGGTACAACGAATCGTCTTCTTTCTCTAATGATTTATGAAACTTAAAAGCTTCCGCGCTTCGCGCGGGAGGGGGGAATCTGAATTCAGACGAGGATTAAGAGTCGAGAACTCTACAACGAATCGTCTTCTCTCCCTAATATTTTAATGGAACGTCAAAGCTTCCGCGTTTCGCGGAGGAAGGAGGGGAAACTTGCTCCTCCCTGCACCCACCCCCCCCCCCCTAGCCTATAATCTAGATTAGATTATAGGCTAACCCCCCCCCCCCGCATTACGTCACTGTTGGTCACCATTACGTACCAATATTTGGCTCGTATAATTTCAAATTTGGGCCCCCCCCCCCTAAAAAATCCTGGATCCGCGCCTGAGGGTAACACTATGATAATTTCATCGAATTACATTGTTACCATTGTTACCCTGTTGGATGGTAATTTGGACAAAAAGAACATGCATGCTGACAGGCACATCAAACTTAATCTTAAAATTCAAATTAGATGTAGACCTATGATGACCATCAAAACTTCCCCTTCTAACATTATTTCCTCTAAAGGTATAGGTTTGAAGATATAAGCTACTGTGTTATATGCATGTATTATTATTATAAATGCATTCGCATTAGTTCGTTATGGTTACTACGATCTATCTGCACTCGAGTTGAGGCTGTGTGTACGTATATCGCACGAAGCAGTTTTTACAGTATCTATTATTACTTGTAAACCTGATCAGTTTTTGGTCCTTAATAGGGCCTTTGATTCGAATCCATGACACATGCTCCGCCGACGATTGCTCCGCCGACAAATGCTTCGCAAGAAGCGACATTTGCTCCCCCGCATAGGCGCCGGAAGTGGGGGGGGGGGCAGGGGGCAGTAAAGGAGTAACGATGGTCTGTATTTTATACCAAAAGAACATAACAATCATGGGTGTCGATCCCGGGGGTGGGGGGATATATCCCCCCCCCCCCCAATATTTCAGGTGGGGGATGGCCTGTACAATCACCCCCCCCCCCCAATAATTCACCATCAACAACAACAAAAAATGAAGAGAAAAATTAATGATGAGAGCCCGATGAGAGTAGTTAATGGTTATTACTCGCAAGATGACCATCAATATACACATCTTGCTATCTCATTTTCATAATACATACATATATAAATAGAAAACGAAGTAAATGAGACAACCGTATATGAGACAAGAATAAATTGAATTCTCGCTCATACGGCTTCATCAGGAATTGATGAATGTATTCAATTTATTCAATCGACAGCATCATAGAAATGCAGTGCGCCAAATGCAAAGCCGCAGCGTTAAAAAACAACGAGCTTAAAGTTCAGCGCAAAGCGCAAAAGTGCAAAAAAGAAGTAGAAAGTGGGAGAGAGCTAATGAGAGACAGAGAGGATACAGGCGCATAGCCAGGGGGCGGTACGGGCGGTCACCCCCCCCCCCCCAAAAAAAAAAAAAAACGCGGGCCAAAAAAAAGAGAGAGAGAGAAAGAAAGAAGAAAGGAAGAGGACATAGTAAGAAAAAGGATTAAGAGTCGAGAACGGTACAACGAATCGTATTCTTTCTTTAATAATTTAATGAAACGTCAGAGCTTTCGCGCTACACGCGAAGGAAGGGGAACTTGATTCAAACAAGGATTAAGAGTCGAGAACGGTACAACGAATTGTCTTCTTTTTCTAATAATTTAATGAATGTCAGAGCTTCAGCGCTTCGCGCGAGAGGGGGGAGGGGGAACTGAATTCAGACAAGGATTAAGAGTCGAGAATGGTACAACGAATCGTCTTCTTTCTCTAATAATTTAGTGAAACGTCTGAGCTTTCGCGCTACGCGCGAAGGAAGGGGAACTTGGTTCAAACAAGGATTAAGAGTCGAGAACGGTACAACGAATCGTCTTCTTTCTATAATAATTTAATGAAACGTCAAAAGAAACTGAATTAGACCAGGATTAAGAGTCGAGAATGGTTCAACGAATCGTATTCTTTCTTTAATAATTTAATGAAACGTCAGAGCTTCCGTGCTACGCGCGAAGGAAGGGGAACTTCATTCAAACAATTATTAAGAGTCGAGAACGGTACAACGAATCATCTTCTTTCTCTAATAATTAATGAAACGTCAAAGCTTCCGCGCTATGCGCGGAGAAAGGAGAAACTTCCCCCTCCCTACACCCATCCCCCCGGGAGCGCGCTTCGCCTGCTCACTACCGCCCCCCTAAAATAAAATCCTGGCTACGCGCTTGAGAGGATAATAACCCAGGTAACAAGCCAATGTGTGACCCACATGGGTCCCATATTCTCTGAAATGTTATCTTTATTGAGGGTGACTTTAAAAAGTTAATAGTTGGTAGGGAGGGGGTGCAACCTGCCATACGCTTCTACCTCTTGGTTGCTTTGATCCATTGCCGAAAATATTTTGGCACCTATCATTCCCCCCCCCCCCCCAACCACGGATACAAATCGACACCCTTGATAACAATAATAAAAACCTGAATTAAATCACATATAAAATTCCATTCAAAGAAAAGGAAATTAAATTTCCTAAACATTGCGCATGCCACCTATATTTTATCAATGGAGGTTTTATAATAGCGATACTCGCATATCGTTGACATTATTGTGAGAGGATGGGAAAGCGTGTCTGTTTTTTGTTATAGGGGTAAGAAGACATGAGCCCCAGAACGCTGGCGTACTGATGGGGGGGGTATTTCTTATTCGATACCAGTGATTTACAAATGTTGCTGAAATGACATAATTTTCCGGTATTTTTTCTCAATATTTGTGTAAGTCATACCTTTTTATGCGTTTGTTGGAAAATTAGAAAATCCCAAATGTACAGTCGGGCGAAAAATATGCTTATTTAGAAGCCTTTATGTCATGGTCTGCAAAACGGCTGGGCTCGGGGGCTCGAGCTCCCCTCAATTGTTGATAAAGTATGGCACAGAGAAAAAGAAAGAAAGAGAGAGAGAGAGAGAGAGAGAGAACGAATAAGTGACCTGCCAATGTCACAAATAAGGTATCTAAATATGCTTATCTGACCGTAATTTAATGCCTAAAAACCCTGAGCTTCCGGGGGCTCAGCCCCTTGCCGAGGCTCAGGCCCTGGACCTCTTACTTACTTTACTTTACTTACTTTACTTTACTTTATCAGCCGTTGTCAATCCACTGCAGGATGAAAGCCTCAGCATGATGTTTCCAAATGACTCTGTTCAGCGCCTGTTGGTGCCAATTTGTCTGTCCCCAGAACTGTTGCAGCTCGTCTCGCCATCTTTTTCTTTGACGTCCCCTGTTTCGTTTTCCCTCATATGGTGTCCAGTGAGTGATTGCTGAGCTCCAGCGATTGTCATTCCTACGGCTGATGTGGCCCGCCCAATTACATTTCCTTCTTTTCACTGTTTCAAGGATGTCCTGGACTTTTGTCTGTTCCCTGATCCATTTGTAAGTTTTTCTGTCTTTGTATGTGATGCTTAGAATACTTCTTTCCATGTTGTGTTGCGAGGCTGCTAGCTTTCTTTCCATTTTTGAAGTAAGCGTCCATGTTTCTGCAGCGTATGAAATTGCTGGGATGATGCACTGGTTATGTACTTTCTTTTTCAGGCATAATGGAAGTTTGCTTTTCATGATGGTGCTGTATCTGCCAAAGGCTCGCCATCCGGCTTTGATTCTTCTTCTTATTCCGTTGTCTTGATTTTTGTCTTGGAGGGAGAAACGTTGCCCTAAATAAATATACTCCTCTACTTGCTCTATTTTGGTACCGTTCACTTGGATTTGTTTTGGATCTTTGGCTGATCCTGCCATGACTTTAGTCTTCTTCATGTTCATTTTGAGGCCTGTTAGTCGGCTTGCATGCGTCCAGTTCTTGCAGCATTATTTCGAGGTCGTTTAAGTTGTGAGATATGATGACAATATCGTCTGCAAATCTTAAGTGACTCATGTTTTCCCCGTTTATGTTGATTCCCTTTGATGACCAGTCTAATGTTTTGAAGATGCTCTCTAGGCATATTTACGCTCTGATCGTTTAAACGCATCCCCCGTTTAACGTGTAAGAGTGGCGATGATGCAGATTTTTCCTCTGCCCCCCCCCCCCCCTTCAAACGTTTTTGCTCAATACGTCACTGCCCCTGGAAGGTGAGCCCCCTAAAATGTTTGCCCCCCCCCCCAACCCCAAACTGCTTCCGGCGCGCCTGCTCCCCCGACAGTTGCTCCGCCGACATTTGCTCTGCCCCCAAAGTACCCCGTTGAAGAAGAAAAAATGTCCCTTTTGCAGCGAAAAATAAGATAGGAAGAAAGGAAAAGAAAAGGACAAGAAAAAATGTAAATGAAAAGAGAAAAGAAAATGCTAAAGACAAGGGAAAAGGGAAACAAAATAGAATAATGGAAGACTTAATTTCCATATTTTTTCGTTGTCCTATAACTTTGTGTCGGGACGGTGTCGGTATGATTAATGACGGTAAATCCTGCCGGCGCGGCGTCGGGACACGTCAGGGAAAGTGAGAAATAAAATGTAGTATGAAATATACTACATGCTCGTGAAATAATCATTGGTTAAGAAAAGGGATTGTAGGCAGGCAGATGGTTTTCAGTTATTATATGAAAAGGATGACATTCGCTTGCTCGCTATGCTATAGCTTATGTTCGTAATACATTGTGTACATCAGTGATTAATAAGCGATGCTGGGCACGCAGATGCTTTTCAATATGAAATGGCAAGCCAAAGAATTTCGACCATTCGCTAACCTCGCTCGCTAACAAGGAATAAACAATGAATCCTGACATAATACTTGCCAATTTGATTCAAATGAAGGGGCGTAATGTAAAACAATTCTATTCAAGATTATGACTTATGATTTTTACCTTCCTTGTTCGCCAAATTAACAAATTAAAAAAATTAAAAAAAAACGTGCCCTTAAAGAAAACACAGTTACTTATGTAAAAAGAATATGCCTATAATTATTATCAAAAGAGAAGTGCAAAACAAAAAACGCTCACTTGCTACGCTAACTCGCGATTGTGATTTTTAACATATTTATTTGACTAATGTGCAGCTCCTAAACGTCAGACGAAGAAGGGCGGAAGGCAGGTAGATGCTATTCAATATAAAATAAGCTTAAAACCGCCCGCTCGCTAAAAATGAAATTAGCATCGCCTTAACTATGAATGTGCCCGACCCGTCCCACAGCAAGAAAACTCTGTTTGATACTCATTATTGTTGACAATAATTCTTTGGTTTAACGCTCGCTCTCCAGTTTATGGTATAAACATGCTCATTATTTTAATCAAGGAGGTAAATTAAGCAAGAAGATGTTATTTAATATTAATGATAAGTCTACATTTTTAGCTCTTTCTTTCTCTCTCTCTCTCTCTCTCGCTATATACCCTCGCTTACCAAAAGGGAATAAATATTACCTTAAATGATATTGTGCCCAACGAAGAAAAAAAAAAACTATTTGTTGAAAGAAGGTCGACTCAAGGTTGAAAAAAGTTTATCTGTTACTAAGTTTCTGCACGTGCTCCCCCCTCCCCTCAAAAAAAAAGGATTGCGTCTTTCGCAAAGGTTCATCACTTATTTTTCCATCAGTATCTTCTGATCGGGGAATTAAAACGCATCCCCCTTCTCAGAATGCTGGATACGGCCCTAAATAACATCAACAAAACAAAAACAAAAAATAATCCATGAAAGAAATATTGTCGGCGGAGCAAATATCGGCGGAGCAATTGTCGGCGGATCAATTGTCGGCGGAGCAAATGTCGGCGGAGCATTTGACGTCGGAGCAAATGTCGCGGAGCAATTGTCGCTTTTTGCGGAGCATTTATCACCGGAGCAATTGTCGCTGGAGCATGTGTCGGGTTACCTTTGAATCATGTATGTAGGCCTACGTCTTTTTAAAGTGAAATAAATAAATAAATATTTTAAAAATCCAACACCCACACACACAGACACAGACACACACATTTTTACATTGTGATTTGTGCAACTAAAGGCCGGGGTATAGAATATCCGGGAACCCCCCCCCCCCCCCACACACACACACACAAAACACACACTTTTACATTGTGATATGTATAGTGGGGCATAGAATGTCCGAGATCCCCCCCCCCCCCACCCATATAGCTCCGTTTAGTCTCATTTCACAACGCCCCCTATCGTCAGAGTCAGCAGCCATACATGTTAGCCTACGAAATTGTAGGAAAAAAATCGCTAAGAATTCATTTTTTTTGTTTAAACGAGAAGCACACCCACCCCGACTTACGTTATCACTAGCTCTTTCATTGGAACCCTCATGTCCCATTGACTTTTGAAAGTTCACCCACCGTAATTTGATCAAAATAGGTTGCAATCTCGTCATTGCCTATAAAGTCATGTGAAACAAGTCGAACTTTGGACTCAGTTTGCCAAGCGATTTTTAGATTATAGGTCAAGCACACAAAGGATAAGAAGCGTGAATAATCATAGATTACTTCTGCTTGGTTCATTATGTCCATTTCATCCAACCCCCACGTAATTTTTCCATTTAGTAAAAGCAAACATTTTGCCAAAGTAAGCAAAAACATGAATATTCATGAACGGTCAGACAATACAGCCTGTTAGTACGTAACGTATAGTGAAGGGGAGTGGGCGATGATCCGTCCAGGAGGTAGAGGTCAATGGTTAGTGCTGGCAATGTTCCAAAGAGCGAAAATGAGACAATAGGAGCAATATGCCCCACCCACACTCACACTCACACAACACTTTTAAATTGTGATGTGAAGAATGGGGCATAGAACGACCCCCCCCCCTCCCACACTTTCCTGACCCACAATTTTACATTGCAATATGTGGAATGCGGCATAGTATGTCCGGGATCCCCCCCCCCCCCCTCCGACACTCACATACTGACCCACACTTTTACATTGTTATATGTGGAATGCGTCATAGAATGACTGGGATTTCCCCCCCCCCCCCTTCCACACTTACACACTGACCCACACATTTACGTTGCGATATGTGGAATGCGGCATAGTATGTTCGGAATCCCCCCCCCCCCCCTCCGACACTCACATACTGACCCACACTTTTACATTGTGATATGTGAAATGCGGCATAGAATTTTTTTTTCTTCTTCTTTTTTTTAATAGTTTTTTTTTAATAGTTTTTTTGTATTGATTCCAAATACAAATTAATTTTTAGAAATAAAGTACTTTTTTTTTTCCTTGACATAATTCAAAACATTTTCATTACATACATTGTACAATTATTGATGAAAACAAAAATGAAATCAGTTGTATCATAAAAACAAATAACCCCATCCAAACAAACACACTACTACTACTACTACTAATAGAATGACTGGGATCCCCCCTTCCACACTTACACACTGACCCACACTTTTACATTGCGATATGTGGAATGCGGCATAGTATGTCCGGGATCCCCCCCCCCCTCCTACACTCACATACTGACCCACACTTTTATAAAAAGTATTGTGATATGCAGGAATGGGGTATAGAATGACCGGGATTCCCCCCTCCCACACTCACACACGGACCCAGACATTTACATTTTGATATGCGGGAATGGGGTATAGAATGACCGGGATTCCCCCCTCCCACACTCACACACGGACCCACACTTTTACGTTGTGATATGCGGGAATGGGGTATAGAATGACCGAGATTTCCCCCTCCCCCTCCCACACTCACACACTGACCCACACTTTTACATTGTGATATGTGGAATGGGGCATAGAATGAACGGGATTCCCCCCTCCCACACTCACACACTGACCCACACTTTTACATTGTGATATGCGGGAATGGGGCATAGAATGAACGGGATTCCCCCCTCCCACACTCACACACGGACCCACACTTTTACATTGCGATATGCGGGAATGGGGCATAGGATGACCGGGTTTCCCCCTCCCACACTCACACAATGACCCACACTTTTAAGTTTGTACGTGGCTATAAGTAAGTTTGTGCGCGGCTAACTAAGTTTGCACGCCTACCATACAGTTTTTGTGAGATTAATGTGCCCCGGTAGCGTTATTTTTTTATGCGGCACAGATTGGGGCATGGCGCGTGTTAAACCTATGGGAAGTACGTTCTTTCCATTCTAAATAGTGTCTGCACTTACGTGAGACTAGTCATGTTCGCTAGCGCATTAGCGCTGCGATTAAAGTTTGTATATCCATCGCGAACTATGTGTTTAGATAACATTTCTCTTCGTTTAAGTTAGTTAAGTTTTATTGACTAATTATTGTGATGTTCTCCTTATTGACGTGCTGCCTCCTCTTCAGATTTACAATTTTATTTTAATTGTTGATGTAATGATTTCCCATACGGTAGTGGAATGGATTACATGTAACACTATTAAAAACAGACCTCTACTACAAGTACGCACACGGTACGCACACGACCACTATTAGTCTGTAAATAAAGACCCCTTTTAAAAAAAAGCCCCAATCTGTGCCGCATAAAAAAATAACGCGCCCCGGTAACAGGCCAGGGGGTGTTTCATAAAGCTGTTCTTAAAGTTACGCAGGCCGCATAGATAAATTGTGCTCCGGATCCCCATTCTTTGTGCGAGCGCGAACTCCATACAGTGCTCTTTATCTGCGATTCCCAAATGATTGAAACTTTCAGTCATTTTCAAGCGAAGATAAACAGACAGTATCTCAGATTTCCGTAATGTGTTAACCAATCTTTACTCAATAAAAAGAAAATGTAAGAATTCTTTGTAGGTTTTTGTTTCAATTCGGCATATAAAAGGGATATCGACTGCTTTGATATTCGAGACCTTGCTGTCAAACCATATACTATGATAGATCTCTACGCGTGCACACAATCATGCAAACATGTTTAGCACGCGCGTGCTTTAATTTTTTGCTCGGGCGCGCGATTATTAGTCAGTTATTAGTACTTGATAGGGCACTCCCAACGACAGGTTGTTGATCTCTAACTTCTCACAATATTTAAGGGCCGCTAGGCAGGGATAATCAACTCGACATAGAATCTTGTCTAACCAAAAGTGAAAGAAAGAGTAAAACGTTTCGTCACCGACAGTAGGCCCTACCGGTTTCTGATATAGCTATTTCTTAACAAAAGGAATTCCCAAGTCTCCTATTTCTACCCCGGCCTCAATAATTCGAAATGAATGATTTCCGTCTGACAAATATCGCGGTCGCCTCCTTAGCTGGTGTAATCGGCATTCCTATCCCAATTTCTTTCAAACACCGTAGGCATAGTCACTACCATCCCATCAAGGTCACTATTGAGGCCTTTCTTTCGCCCTACCTGTCTCCAATATTACAGAAGCTAAAGACTTCGAACAAATTGCTCTGGATAGTCAGAGAGAAGCTCTTTCGTTCGACACGTAGAAACACGGCGTCATTGCACGCATATCGTTGTGACACGATTGCATTTCTAGTATTTTCATTGTATTTGTCTTCAGTCGGAGAAAAAACAAGAACCCAACTGATGTTGCGGTGATCGCCCTTGCCCTCCTCGATCTCTTTCTATGCTTGCTTTTGATTGAAAACAGTGCGACATCCAAGACTCTTCGTTGGCTGTGCATTGTCGAAAACATCTTAATGAACTGCTTCTCTTGTGCAGGTCTGTTGGTAACTTTATTCATAGCTGTGTGTCGTTATTTCGCGGTCTGTCATCCATTTTCAACCCGGTTTTTCGTTGCCACTAGCTTGGACAGTGTCCGCGGCATCTGTTGTGCTCTCGATCTTGATTAACTTGCCGGCTGTATTTCATACTAGACCAGTGAAAACTTCGCAAGGCATCGCTGTGTGCACCTTCGGGGATGATCATCTGCTTCGTAAGATATACGTTGCGCTCCCTTTGGTCCTGACTGGCGCTTCATTGTCTATCATCATAGTGCTGTACGTGAAGATCTACCGCGTGATTCGTCACCACCAGGCTCTTCGAGAGAGGATGACAAATGGCCTAGGAGCCAGTGATGCTGAAGGGTGCATCTCCTCGATATCAGCTACCGTCTCGAATACTAAGTCCACCTCCAACATTTCTACCCCTACTGGCTGCCAGCCCTCAGTTCAACTATCAAGTGTCCCAACCCCTGGCGAAGATATCAGCAGTAATGCTGATAAAAAAGCAAATGAAGCCTCTGGGTTGGGTGACGTCAACGTTTCAATCGACCTCAAGAAACCTCGATGCAGTGGTTCTGAAGAGCCGTACAAGAAGCGTACAACGCGAAAGAAGCAACAGGCGGATCACAAGACAACCAAGATGCTCGTCATTATGACTATTATCTTTTTCATCTTGTGGTTCCCAGCGTTGGCCATTCAGATCATGACAACCGATCAGAAGTCCCGCTTGGCTCAGACCCTCCCTAAAGGAGTTGCCATCCTTACTGTTCTTTACAACCTGCGTTTCATCAACCAGTTCATCAATATTTTCATCTATCTCATTGCTAATAAGAAGTTTCGAGGAGAATGCGTTCAATTGTTTAAGTCCTAGTAATAATTACGGAAAATATCGTAAATTACAAAACGATTCATTTTCACTCTATGAATTCAGTTTAATTGAAAATGCTTCGGAATTTCGCGTGATATCAAATCATCAAATGTAAAGGGAATTAATCGTGAACTACAGAACAACATAAAACTATACAACTATACGTGAGTAAAAGAAATTGTGTTCTAAAAAACTAATAAAACTATATATGGCATGTGACTGTACGTTGTATGTTCAGAGGGGAACATGGATGTATGGGGAGGAGAAAGAAAGAGGGAAGGGCTGAAAAGGAGAGCATAATGGATAGATGAAGATGGAGAGGGTGAGAAAGATAGAAAGAAACTGGTGTAGGATAACATGATAATACTGTATCCCAATATCCTCGTATAAGCAGGGAAAGAACAGAATATAAAGAGAGGAAACAAGTTGTTTATTTCATTAAATCTCGTGTATTTATTTGTCCAATATAAGTTTGACATGGATATATTTTTGATGCTCACACGTTAATAAAATGCTCAGACATAGTTTACAAACATCAGAAATATAATACAAAATATATATAAAAATTGTAATCTACATTATATTGATTTTCATTTTGTTTTATGGTTTGTTTCGACTTGCTATATAATTTAGATGTCTTCATACAGTTTTATAAATCTATTAAATAGGAATGATTCAACATTGCGCTGTTTAAAAGGCAGGTCTTAATTAAAACTGCATTGAAGTAAATCGGAATAAATCGAATAACCTGGAACAAAAAACTTGATTATATTGGCAATTGATAACCGTGTTAATGATTATGAAATACTCTCATCTATTGTTCTTGAATAATCTTTCCAATTATCCATCTTAGCGATTTCCTTATAGTATTGAGAACAGATAAACGAAATGGTTACCGATTTCTCTCAATTTGAGTAGTAACAATGATGTCTATCATGACATTACCGCTATCAATCACCCAATCCACCCGAAAATAAACATGTACGCTGATGATGCAAATATTTTATTTGAAGGAACATCTAAGATTTGTTGGGAAACATGCAATGTGTTATCAATGATATCTATTTATGGTTGAAAGACATTTATTTTACACTCAATGTAAAGAAAACTAAGTTCATGATATTCAGTATCGGTGCCTTCACTAACATGCACCTAACTAGAAATGACGAGGAAATTGAAAGGATAAAAGAATTTAAATGTTTAGGTGTCTTTTCGGACAACAATTTGTCAAATATGTACCATGTTGACTTAATCAAAGAGCATTGGTTTTCTTAGAAGATCTGCAAATTGTAAGTTAAGATAATACTATGTACTTCCTCGTAATGCCATTATTCGACCTTTGTCAAACTGGTCAGATGGACTTTTAGATAGACTGGTAAAACTTGATAATAGGCTAGCAAAATGATCATGGGAGCGCAACCAAGAGCCAACATACCATATTTATGTCAGGCTTTACAATGAAAAACGTACACTCAAAATGGCAGGTTCATATAGATTAGGCGAAGTTTAATAATGTGTAAATGCAATCCCCCACCACGTACGTATGCCAACGTTTAACAAAATACCAATACTCAGTCGAAACAAGATTTTAAAAAAAACACTGCCTCCCTTCAAAAAAGTGGGTGTTATTGTTAAAGAGAGTGGCAAACGTACCATTCAGAATTTAGGGTCGAACAATGGAATCAATTTAATACCTTCAGTGTTCCGTTCTTTCTAGGCAACCATGTACACAAAAACCCTTATTATATTGGAAGGGTATTTATATTTTTGTCTTTGTTCGTTTGTTTTTAATCGTGGGACGGGGAGGAGACATATTTTGGCAATACAAAGAAAGAATACAATTATATTTGTAAGTGTTTTTGAATTAATCTTTATCACTTGTGGAATAAACAAGCTTTACAAAATATTATTTTTTCGGATCATTAGCTCTATAAAAACAAGCAGTTAATTTTTCTTTTTTCATTACACTCACCCGGCTATATTTCTGTTATGATGTTCAAAGGTATGTCTAGGATTTTAGGGCCGTTACGTAATGGGGGGAGGGGGTGACACAAATAGTGTGGAGATCTCCATTCCCCCAGCCCCACCCTCCCCCCCCCCCCCCCCCCCGCCAAAAAATCCTACAAATCTCACATATATTTTGTGCATGTTATTAATTCTACATTTGGTGATGACAAGCACAAAAAATCCTCACATATCGGGTGCCTCAGCCCCCCCCCCCCCCGATCTAACAATTGGTTATATCATTGTTTGTTTCTGTGATAGTCACCTTTTTTTTTTCCTTACCGTCATTAACAAATACATTGGGTTCATAAACAAAACTTTCTCAAATTAGGTTAAAGAAAATCACAAAAAGCCCATCCCAACTCATAATATATATACAAACGTTTACTTCTTTCTTTAATACACATGATTCTCTAAATTTGAGCTATCAAAGTGTATCTACATGTACTTATTGTCAAGCGGGGAGGTAGGCATAAGACATTGCAATCGTGGAGATTGTAGTTTTTTGTTTATTTTCCCATCTAAACTTTGAACTAAGTCATGCAAAAAGGATATTATTGGGTCCATTTTTTTTTAAACAATAAGGGTCTTTACACAAACATTTCAAGTTCAGTCATTGTAAATGGATGGATATTGTTTGTTTGTTTGATTGATTTTATTTCTGCGTTCAAAAATATACAAATTCAAAGTCAAAGTACAAAATTTCGAACAATAACAAATACAATGAATACAATGTTTACAAAAGTAATTAAATGAAAAATCAAGTACAATTATATAATTCGATAAACATGTACGAAGCATACAATAACATAAGAAATATGAAATATTTTCAATAAATTAGAGAGGTAATTTGGAACGCAGGAGACCACCATCGTGAGCGGTTAGGCTGGAAATGGATGGCGGCCTCGTAAAAGAATTGGCGACATAACTCTCTTCGAAAAAACTGAGTGACCAAGAGGGTGCGGTGCAAGTGCAGGTGCAGTGAGCAGTTGCATGATAAAGAATAATTAAGTCACGGTTTTGTTATACTAATTTAAAGAGAGGGGAGCATATGATTGTATTATTTGTCGTTTAAGTGTAGCTTTTAAGGAGTAGATGGTTGAACAAGACTTTATGTTGTCGGGTAAATCATTCCAAATGTCCGGGCCAGAATGTCTAACAGATTTGTGTGTTATTGATAATTTGGGGTTTGTAAGATGGAAGTTTCCAGATATGCGAGTAGAGTATGAATGAACGGAATTATTAAACCTAAACATGTTATCAAAGGATGGTGGAAGCAGATTATTAATGTACTTAAACATAATAACTGCTACTTGAGTAGTGTTCAGATCGAAAATTTTTAGTGTTTTAAGTTTATAGAATAAAGGATCAGTGTGAGCTAAGAAATGCGAACCTGTACAAATACGTATGGCTTTCTTTTGCAGTTTGAAAATAGAATTAATTTTTGTCGAACCACAATTTGCCCATACACTATTACAATATGTTATATACGGGAGAACTAGCGAATTATATAGTAGGAATAAGGTTGCATGGGGTAGAAGAAACTTTAACTTGGAGATTATTCCAATACTTTTGGAAATGCACATTGTAACTTGGTGTAAATGATCATTCCAAGTCAAGGCTTCATCTATAAGGACACCCAAAAACTTGGAATTAGTTTTCTTCTCTAGTAGCATACCATCGATTTTAATATATATAGGTGTTTCTGTATTATGAGAATGATGTTTAAAATACATGAAATGAGTCTTTTTTGTATTAAGTGAAAGTTTATTGGATTTAAACCAATCGGATACTTTGTTAATTTCATAATTCAAAGTATTGTTTAACATATTAAGATCTTTATGGGAATAAAAGATATTTGTATCATCGGCAAATAAGGTAAAAGAAAGAAGGGGGATGTATTGATAATATCATTTACATAAAGAAGAAATAACAGTGGACCTAAGATGGAGCCTTGAGGAACACCGCATTGAATTAAAAGAGGATCAGAATCATAACTATTAAATGTAACATATTGTCTTCTGTTTGTTAAATAATCTTTAAACCATAAGAGTGGCTGACCCCGAATTCCATAATGACTGAGTTTGGAGAGTAGAATAGCGTGATTGAGCGTATCAAATGCTTTACTCAAGTCACAGAATATACCTATAACATGCTCTTTATTAGCTATGGCACTTGTAATTTTGTCATAAATTTGAATTAATGCTAAGTCAGTTGAGTAATTTTTTCTGAAGCCATATTGATTTGAATTGAGTATTTTGTGTTTAGTGATAAATTTGTGTAGCCTATTATGAACGATCTTTTCTAAGACTTTGGATATACTTGGAAGTAGGGAAATTGGACGATAGTTACTTATTTCGTGAGGATCATCTTTTTTGAGAATGGGGTTGACTTTAGCTAGTTTTAATAGATCAGGGAAAACACCTTGCGATAACGAGTGATTAAATATGTGAGTTAAAGGCTTTGCAAGTGGATACATTATTTCTTTTAGGAGAGACATACTTATTTTATCAAAACCGTGCGATTTTGAGTTGTTAAGAGATTGGGTAATGTTAATAATTTCGCTAGGATTTGTCGGATTTAAAAAGAGAGACTCTTGGTTTTGATTGGAAAGATAGTCTCTAAAGTGAGCGTGAGTTCTATTAATTTTGCTGGCGAGTTCAGGGCCGATATTCGTAAAAAATGAGTTAAATGAATTTGCATGAAGACTAGGATCATGTATTTTAGTGCCATTTAATGTGATATTATCCGTGGGTGGGGGATTTGTTTGTTTTTCCCATTACCTCTTTGATAATTTTCCAAGTTGCAGTTGTGTTTGAACTGGCCTTTTTTATTTTATTAGAAAAATGCGATCTACGGGATGAACGGATAAGTTTTGTTAATTTGTTTCGATAAATTTTATATGTGTTTAGGTTAGTGTCAGTTGGATTGTGTAAATGTGATTTGTAGAGGCGATTGCGTGTTTGTATTGATTTCAATAAACCTTTTGTTATCCAAGGATTCCTGGGTTTATTTCGCTTATTACTCATTTTGCCTAAAGGAATATTCTTTTCATAATAATATTGCAATTTGTTACTAAAATGTTTATATGCAGTATTGACATCATTTACACTATATACCTCAGCCCATCCCTCGAAAAATAAATCCTGTTTCAGCAATTCTATATTACGTTTGGATTCTTTGCGATATATAAGCTCATCAAATGATTTACGGTCAGATAGTTTGCATTCACAAGTTAAAAATATGGGTAGGTGATCCGACACTTCAGAACACAATATTCCACCGATGGTTTTGTTGTTATGTACGTTTGAAAAAATATTGTCAATCTGAGTTGATGAATGTGGATTTATTCTGGTGGGTTTATTAATAATCGAAAAAAGCCGTATGAATGCATCAACTGCATACAATTGGTTGAGTTACTGTTATCAGATGAGGGTGAGAAGTTGATGTTCCCAGAGATGTTCCCAGTCAAGAGAGAGATTCGTCAAGGCTGCCCCCTTTCAGCATTACTGTTCATTTTGGCAGCTGAATTCATGGCTAATAGGGAAAATAATATTCAGAAATTTGATTTTAAAGGGTGCCACTCTACGCTTAAACTTTTACAATAGCTGACGACACCTTATTCTTTGTTAGAAATAAAAATTCTCTAGAAAATATAATATATGAATTGGACTTATTTGGAAAAGTCGCAGGCCCGAAATTAAATAAAGATAAAACAGTTCTTTTTTGGATTGGAGATGACAAGAGAAGGTGGTCTCTCTCCGACCTTGATCTTTGTTGGTCAACAGAACCTGTAAAGTACTTAGGATATTTTATATCTGCAGACTTATATTATGCTACCAAATTGAGTTGGGAAAATAAATTGACCAAACTACAGAAACTCCTGGATAACTGGAGAAGCAGAAACCTCACAATATTCGGAAGAATCACTGTGGTCAAATCACTGGCTTTAAGTCTAATAGTTCATTCAATGATGGTAGACACGATTCCACCAATGTGTCTGCAGAAATTGAATAAATTAGTTTTCAATTTTATTTGGAAATCCAAAATCGACAAGGTAAAAAGATCCATCCTTACTCAAGATTATAGCCAAGGGGGTAACGTATGGTTAATACCGAGAAACAGATACCGAGTTTTCGTTTAAGATGGCTTGGTAGATTATTGGATGACAGTAAAGGTCCATGGAAGGATATGTGTAATTATTGGTTTGATTTGCTCGGTGGCGTAAATCTTCTGTTAAATTGCAAATCCCTGATTTCTATGTAGAAATATTACAAGCCTGGAATTATGTGAAAGGTTTTACTTGTAGTGAAAATTATTCTGTACAAGATACATTTTTCATAGGCAGATAGTATGGCATAACAAGGATATTGTTTTTAATACGAAGTCTTTGTTTTACGCAGATTGGTTTGGTTGTGAAATAATTTATCTAAAGGACCTCTTTGAAGAAAGGCACTTTTTGTCTATTTAAAACATGTCAGTACGCTTTGAAACAAAAAAAAACAAGCAAAATCTTTTATTCGATAATACTAAATTGAAGAAAGCTATTCCAAAGATATGGTTCAATGATCTTACCAAGGAAGAAACTGAACCAGTATATAATACTCACCCTCTTGGAATTCCTTATTTTAAATTTGGAAGAGTGTCTTTACCTATCAGTGACGTGAGCAGCAAACGTTTCTACAACCTGATATCTTTTAAACATACATTCAACAACAACAGATGCTGTCTTTTTTGGGAAACTATACTACAAAGAAATATTGACTGGTCTTCCGTGTTCAAAAGGAATTTAACTTATACAAGAGAACATCACATAAGGGAGTTCAATTTTAAATTGCTGTACAATATACTACCTGTTAGAAGCAATCTTTACACAAGAATGGATTTAATGAAAACCGTTTCAAACTAAGATACGTATTTGAAAGAGAAATCAAAAACAGAATTGTTGTAAATCAGGAGCTTAAAAAGCCAGACAAGAGGTTGCCAAAGAAACTGTTACAAGCACTTTAGATGAAAAGTAGCAAAATATTGTATAGTTGAGAAAAATATGTGATTTCTATTGATAACATTGTGCGTCAATTGTATTTGTTCTCACAATTTTATTTTGATGTTTGAATGTAAATAAACACCTCATTAGAGGCACACAAAAAAAAATAAGGGCGAGACGTTCTTTCAAATCTGAAACGTCATAATATATAATATACATCATAGAAATAATAGTTTAGGTTACGACAGTTGACTGGCGTTCGTCTTCTAAAAAGTCTTGATATACAGTGCGTCCCAGAAAAAACGAAACCGAGAAGTATCGATGTTCTTTCATAACTTAATCACAACTATAATTAATGAATGATACATATTTGGAAAGCTTAGAGTCTCCTTTTTTAGTTGATGCTACTCACGTGATGCATATTTCACGCATGAGTGATTAAAAGCAATTTGAAGGAAGGAAACCAAAAAGACATATGGCGGGCGATATCTGAATTTCGAAGAAAAATTCAAATTTCTAGAAAGTTGAGTTTCTGCCCTTTCATACGACACCTCAATCAGGAAAAATGAGCGAGGAATGACAAAGTTCTGTTTGTTTAAAGTAGTGCTTGCATTTCCATAATTATATTAAACGAATTCGTTTTCACTGGCTGCCTGCCGTATCAATAAACGAAATTAACAAAAGACTTAACTCCGTTTCGTTGACAATCAGCCGAAAACGAAGAGTCTTCATGCATGGCTGATTGTCAACGAAACGGAGTTAAGTCTTTTGTCAAATCTGCTTTTTGCTACGGCAGGCACCCAGTGAAAACGAATTCGTTTAATAAAATTATGAAAATGTAAGGGCTACTTTAAACAAACAGAACTTTGTCATTCCTTGCTCATTTTTCCTGATTGAGGTGTCATATGAAAGGGCAGAAACTCAACTTTCTAGAAATGTGAATTTTTCTTCGAAATTCAGATATCGCCCGCCAAATGTCTTTTTGGTTTCCTTCCTTCAAATTGCTTTTAATCACTCATGCGTGAAATATGCATCACGTGAGTAGCTTTAACTGAAAGAGGAGACTCTAAGCTTTCCAAATATGTATCACTTATTAATTATGGTTGTGATTAAGTTATGATAAAACATTGATACTTCTCGGTTTCGTTTTTTCTGGGACGCACTGTATATAATCTTGATTTACTGCGTGGAAGCCATTACAAATGTAATCCCAGAAATCCCAACATCAGCTCCACCTATTCATAGTTCATAAAAGAAATTTGGCTAAGCTTTTATCAATATCAAGGTAAATAAAAGAGATTGCCTATTTATTGTCAGACTATACTGTGTTGCTCAAAAAGTAAGGAAAAATTGATATTTTCCAATTGCAATGATATAATGACTCGAAGCTGATGATCTTGATGTCATTTTTGATCATCTCGAAAGAGAATGATCTACTTCATGGAGTTAACGTTTTGTCAATGACGAAGTTATTATTTTAGATTGCAGGTGTTACGTTCTTTCTGGGCCACCATGTACACAAAAACCATTATTATATTGTAGGGATATTTATATTTCTTTCTTTCTTTCTTTGTTTTAAATCGGGGGAGGAGGAGGAGGAGGCAGATTTTGGCAATGCAACGAAAGAATACAATTTGTGTTTTTAATGATTTTAAATTACTCTTTATCACTAGTGGTATAAACAAGCCTTATTGTTTTATCTACCTTGGACAAAGAATAAGGACATAGACATCTCGTTTTGCAATTGGCCATGGTATTTATTAGTTGTAAGATAGAAACTTTCCATCGTCATTAAACTTGTGGGATAACAAATAATTATTGGTCATTCCCAACCTAAAAAACAAGTGTAAACGGGGTGAAAACAATACTAATTGCATTAAAATTTCCCATCGTGGACTCGAAGTTTTCTTGCAAACTGGTATGTTCGACATGTGCAAATAAAAGATAATTCCGCGGTTTAGCGGTCAAAATTGTAAATTGTTCTGCCTTAGGACAGGATTCAACACTTTCATAAAATACTGTCACAGAAGCACCCACTAAGGTGTGATTTCACCATCCACGTAAGAAACAACAAAATGAATTAAAATTCTTTTTGAAGAAACAAATATATGAAGGCAGGAATTTGATGTCATTGTCCACTATATCAACTGAAATGCGGGTGAAAACCGATCTCTCGAAAACCAGACTCTTTTTTGCCAAAAAGGATGTTATAACCAACTCAGACCGTATGAAAAGTTCGAGTTCTGGAAAAAATAAGATCGGGAAAAGCCCCGCAAGGCCCGTTTAATCAATTTGAACGCGACCAGGCGTAGCCCTTGAGACAGTGGAATGTCGTCAAATTCACGCTACTTAGATCGACTTTAAGTTGGACTTAAATATGACAGGCTATTCATGCAATCATTTGCTCTCACAGTTTACTGCTATTGGTCTGTCATGGACGTTAACATCGTGGTCACAAATCTACAGTTTTTACCTTTTTTGATAGTTTATTATTGAAGGAAAAATATAATCTAAAAATCATAATTGAGAGACCAATGGTGAGAGCAACCAGTGGCACGAATGGCCCGCCATAGTTAAGTCCAACTTAAAGTCGATCTTCGTGTTTGTGAATCACCCCCCTGACCTATTATTTTCTGATCTAATCAATGTTACTAATGATTTCCTCAAGGCCCGGTTTTGTTTGCTGGAATACTGTAGTCATTCCGTCGTAGTGAACAACCAGAGCATTCGTATTGGGCATGAAGCACATTTCGGCAAGCGTCCTCGGGTAAAAAGGTAGCTCGACCTCTATTTCTGCCAGACCACTTGATGAGAGCACCGCCATGTCGAATTCATCGCTCTCGTCATCGTTATCCAGGAGCATAATGAAGATACGGTCTCGTGATACATCCACAGCCATACTCATCAGGTTTTTGTTATGCAGATGATATTTTGACCGAAGGCATCCCGTTTTGTCCAAGACGCGCACATCGCTACATTCCTTGTCAGCCGGCCTGATGCGAAGAGCGATGTCAGCTGATGGGAGAAGATGAAGTTCGCAGATTGACCTTACGTTGACGTCGATTGATCTGATGAACTCTCCATCATTGGGGTTGAAGACATGGATTATGGGCTCGCCATTAGACGCCAGGATCATATCGTTCCCATCGGTGCAGAGGGAGACAGGTCTTAACTTCACGGACTTGCCTAATTTATCGAGATGAATCGTAATCAAGGGGTTCCAGACAGGGTCGTAAACAACGATCTCGCCGAAACGGGTTCCGCAAACGACCCTACCGTCAAAGAGAGCAGCGCAACTGTAAATGTCATACGGTTTCTTTCCCGAGATCCCCACCCTGGTGTCACCGCTGTGAATGTTCAAAATATGAACCGAGCCATCATCTTTCTTCTTGAGTACTACTTGGTCCTCGTTGATGGCGCCCATCATGTACGAATCCTCACCGAGTCCTGTCGTCCATGTCAGTCCATGTTGCTCCTCCCACCTCTCTGCAGGAACGTTTATTCTCTCATCATATCCCCCGACTGATTCTGCAGCATCTACTAGCTTGTCAACGCCACAGGTGTCAACTTGCCTATGGAGGACATTAGTCAAAGACACAACTGTCTTTTGAAAATCTGGCTGAAGCATGCTCTCGTCGTCGAAGGACTCGGCCTTCTCTACGTTAGTCAAAGTTTGCCAAAGATAGGATTTCATCGAGACAATTTTATTAGCGAACATTGTTTTAATTTGATCGAGCTTATCAAATAGCGCTTTCTCGTTCTCTTTAATTTTGTCTAATTGTTTCTCGGTGTCCCGCTGATTTTCCATCAAATCCTCATATCGTTTTTGCCTGATCCTCTCAAGTTCTTCTTCAGCATTTCTGTTGATGCATTCGGCCTCTCGGTCCCGATTTTCGCCCACCTCTCTTTTCTCTTGAGACGTTGAGTTGCGGATTGCATCTTCGATTGTGGCAAAGTGTTTCTCGATTCGATTTGATCTCATGTCGACCTCGATATTAAATTGTTTGAACTCCCCCGCTTTACTCTTGCATCGTTCCACAAGATTGCCGAGTTGACTTCGTCGCTCTGCCATCTCGGCGTTTAAGTCGATCAAACTGCAGCGGCCAATGTGTGACGAAAGGCACTCCAGGCATATCGTCTCTTCGTGGTCCCCGCAAAAGGCCAGTGCCTTCAGTTCAGGATGCCGACGGCAGTTAAAAACCACCTTCCTATCACGGGTCAACTTCCGGATAAAATGCTCCTTCTCCCGAGCGCAGTCATCACACAACCTCATCACCACGCAGTAAGTCTTTTGCTCCTTGTCTTGGAAACAACCCTGGCATGTGTCCTCCGAAAAGTGAGCCATCTTGTCAGCGGGGCCAATATGGATTGGGTTATCTGTTGAAGATAATTAAGAGCAAACAGTCCTATAAAATAATATATCACCAGCCATTTCTTTTTAAAGCTCACCTAGATATCCATCTCATGTCAATTTAAAACATTAATTGGGTGCTTTCTTTATGTTCTGTTAGTTAAGAAGAAAATCAAAACCAAATGTCCCATTACAATTAATAAGTAAAGTAACATCATCCGAGATATTAACCTGCGCTTGCTACTCTCCACCCAGGTGTCAAATGGGTACCCGGTAGGATGCGACCGTCATTGTTGGTCAAACAGTTTGTGAGCGTCATGTAACGCCTGGCTGGAATGGTCCCCAGGGAGTGGAGATTGTGCACACAGTGTGTGCTGGCAAGTATTTAATCCATAGACCGGTGTAATGGTTATGTAAAGCGCTTAGAGACACCGTAGATGTATTAAGCGCTATAAAAGCAGAATATTATTATTATTCTAAAATATTTTTAAAACAAATATATATATCATTATTATACATCGTCTCAACTAAACGCACCGAACAGGGCGCACAGTAAGGTATGGACTGTCTACATACACTCTCCAATTTACGAAACCATATTACTCCTGAAATGAATATTTCTTTTTTTAATTTTTTTTTTTTTCTAGTAAAAATTTAGGTTTTGGACTTGCTGTGGATGCCAAATTTGTCCACTTTTGCGAAAATAAGATGGAATATATATATGGCACTGCCGAAGATTGTTCGTCAAGTTCCCTCATACTTTTATTTCATATGTTACAGGAAATAGCTGAAGTGGTAAAGGACCATACATTAATACCACATGTGTGTACCCATTCCTGTTTACACTGAATGTACTTTCTATCGAAATTGGGTGATGTTCTTAACAATTTAAAGCCCCTCTCAGTGTTGGGAGCCCCAAGTTCGCCATAAATTTGATGGCAAAATATCACTTAAATTTTATAATAATTAATTACTTGATAAACGACTTCGCATAGGACACCATGTTATCAATAAAATGGCGATGCCCATGTCGTGCTGAGAAACTGTATAGTGTTCTTGCTCTATGCCTCACCTCATACACTTTGGTGGGGAATCTTGTAGATTAATGGGCAATAATGCAAGAAATCTCTTATAATAACTAATGTTATTATTTGGGGTGAGGTTTCCGTTAGATGTTATAGTATTTACAGTTTTTTCGTTTACCCTTTATCAAAAGTACATTTTAACAAGGATAAAGAACAGGGACAAAATCTTTGATTAGAACGAAATATCATGTGCGAGAAATTAAGTCAGGAAACATCTTCGTATGTGAACTAGTAGAACAGTGTGTTTATAAAACAATTCACACAATAATAGTTGATGGCTCAATGCGTAAATTCACTAAATTCTCTATAATACTGATAATTATACTGATCGAATCTATACATTCCCTTCATACCTACTGGGACAGTGAACTTTGTTCCCTTCATCCTTACAATAATTGTATCATCCTGTGAGGCCTCTTTGTCAGTATATTTGATTTGATTTGATTTATTTATTTCTGTTTGATTTTCTTTTTCTTTTGCATTTTTACAAATATATAACAAACAAAATATTGCAAATTTTACACATGTCAAAAGAATATGATGTCGAATAAAGTAAGGCTGGCTGTAACTAATCGAAAACCTCAAACAGGAGGGTTGACAAAGCAAAGCTTGATAGCATGACTACCCTCAATGGATACATAATAATACGAATATGGATAAACAAATATTGGTAAAAGGGGAAAAAGAGAGAGAGAGAGAGAGAGAGAGAGAGAGAAGAAATAAAAAGAGAGAAAAAAGAGGGGATGTACATCAAGATTCACAGATGTATGTGGTACAATGTAGTTGGAATTTCAATTTGATATATGAAGATTAAAAAAAGAAGATGCACATTTGAATATTGGGTGGTCAACTTGGGATATATTATAGTATGTGAAGACTCACGAGGTTTCAGGACAATATGAATAAGAATGTGAGAGCAGCGAGTTGGTTTATATAGACTGTGAACCTTTGTGTGTATACAAAACAGTGTTTAGTCAGTATCCCAAGTAGGCCACTGTTTATTGTCCTACAACATTCATACATTTATTCATACCAGGTCATGGAAGGTTAAAATCACGGTTTCAATGAATGGAAGCAAAAGAGTAACTGGAAATTATCGAGTTTTGTAACGACGGGTATACGAGGGGAACTTGTGAATATTGAAGAGAAGCAAATTTTGATGGTGGATTTAAAAATAATGTGCCATAACAAACGTTTTCACCGCTCTTTTAAAAAATAGCATTGTATTCATCGATTTTCTTTCAGGGGGTAGTGCATTCCAGGTATCAGGGCCAGAATGTCTAATTGAGTTTTGAGCTAAGGCTGGTTTGGCGTTAAATAGGTGATAGTCATTGGAATGCCTAGTTAGGTAGGAATGAAAATTAGCATTATGTTGGAATAATATGACTAGTAATGGGGGTGAATGCCGGATTTAAGTCGAAAGATGAACAGAGATTTTTGCATGCAGTGTATATCACTTATTTTTTAGAGTTTTTAACGTGGCAAATAAAGGGTTAGTGTGGTCGCGATAACCTGCATCGGTACAAACTCGAATTGCTTTTTCTTGAACATTAATATACGATTAGTATTGCACTTATGAGTAGCCCATATGATATTGCAGTAAGAAATATATGTTAAAACCAGTGTTTTATATAGCATACTAAGCACATATGTTGGCAAAAAATATTTTAGCTTAAATAGTATACGATTATTGCGACAAATAGGGTTAGAGATATAGTTCACATGATCATTCCAGTTACATTTTTCACTTATATATACACCTAAGAATTTGGTTGATTACTTTTTTCTATATCAACAAGTAGCTGATTGATTGAAAAGGTTGTATTATGATTACACTTCGCAGCCAAATGTCTGAATTATAATTGGCAATAGTACTTACAAATGTGGTTTCGAAAACGAATCAACTTTGATTATGAACAAGATGCTATTTGCACAAAGTCTAATATATAACACAAAATTCATAACCAACATGACTATAAGGCAATAACAGACAAAAAGGAAAAAGACAGAGAAAAGGGGCAAAGGAGGTCAAGTTATATTTGTTAAGGTGGTACAAGATGATAACATACAATTTGTTCACGCCCCCGCATTAAACCATTCGTTGTCTATGGTTTTTACCATGTATTTTATATCATACAGTCAAGCTTGTCTATCAAGGCCACCCGAGGGAAACACAACAAGTGGCCATTGTAATATGGTGGCCTTTATTTCTAGATTGGTTCTTTAACACAATCATGTATCATATTGATATTGGTGACATTTAAAGAAAAGTGGCCTTTATCATTTCATTTCATTTCATTTCATTTTTATTTTTTCATTTCCAACAAAATACAATAATAACGAATACAATGTAAAATGTATACAAAACATAGTGATATTTGTAATAAACAAATCCTAATACTAATTCATACATTTGACAAAGACAAGTTTGACTGTAGGCCTATGTACATGGGCAATCTGATCGTAATTTCTTCAGTCTACATTTCAATCAGTGATATCAATACAATTGCCCATACGAAGCTTCATGATTCCAATTCTGTTATTAAGTCAGTTTACAATATAAAAATCTGTGTAAATCGTTCTCATAAATAGAAAAGAAATGAAGTCGAATACTTATACTAATGATGCAGCATCAAAATAGGTCCATATTTTTCAAATTGTTCCTGCCCTTTGTTTTGATAACTTGGGGTAAATCAATATAATCTACTATTTACAAATGAAAGTTTTCAGCTTCTAAAGATATACGATGGCTTCTATATAAACCCCATAGCGCTCCATGTAAACCCAAACGTGTGTCCGGACAGGTTGTGTATCCGGACAGTTGAATTAAATCGGTGATTTGAAGAAGTTTACATGCAACAACATAATCAATAAGATTTATGTTAGACAATAATTATAACAGACAAATATTCATGATGGTTAGTGTTATTATTTTGATGCATACTTTTCCTTAAATACTAAGGTAAAATCAACGGGTGGGGCGACAGAGCGTTACTACCATGTCACAATTTGGCATAACGCCTTCTTCTAATTTAATGTTATCTTTCCAACCGTATAAGACTCTTTTAGATTGAAACACCCACCAGGGGGGTGTTTCACAAAGATCCTAAGTCAAACTTAACTCTAAGTTGGACTTGACAATTATGGAAAGCCGTTTAGCATCTTTGAAAATATTTTGCGAAAGTTATTTTATAAGACACAAAATGTTGATTCAAATCATTCATACTTTCTATTATCAAGGAGATTTTATGCTCGTGATGTGGGATTTATGAAAAGTCTGAAATACTTGGATTTTCACTTTTGAATAAATTTTGTTTCAAGGCTACAAATGGCTCTCCATAATTATTAAGTCCAACTTAGAATTAAGTTCGACTTATGATCTTTGTGAAACACCCCCGCACATATTTCACGGCGGCATAGAAAGTCCGCCATCACCTCGACTAGTAGGCCCTACTGCAATTGTCATACTTTACTCCCTTACCTCAAACAGTTTCTTAAAAAGCTCCTCGTTTCTCGATGACAATCCGGAGCTTCCAACTTCCAGTCAGCTGCAGGTCGTAATCCTCAGAATTCGCATGCATGTACCAGGGAGATCTTCCTGAATGTACGCTCAATAATCCTGCTATCTGTTAAACGTGATACAGGCCTACTGCATGATTGCCCGGATCTGTCTATTGACGCCAAACGTGTTTGTGAATATTACATGGTACGCGTGATGACTCTCCATTCATGTGAATACAATAGGTGTTTTTTTTTTTCAATTTTGTGTTATGCTACGGTCACAAAGGTTCGTACGAACGATAATTTCGTACGAATCTCCCTGAAAATCGTTCGTACGGCGTTCGTAGCAGTTCGTTATGGCATTTGTGACCGAGGCTTTAATGACGTAACATTTTCTTTAGGGGGATTCCCATTTCCACCCCAGTCGCACCGCTGTAACCGAAACCAGTCTGACAATAAATTATGGATGGCCGAGCTAGACTGACGGGTTGGTTTGGAATCGTGGTCTGGAGTCTCTTGTTGACCTATGACCTTTGGAATGTTTTGGAATCTATGAACACATACACTGTAGGTTCTATAATTATCCTCATAATGTTGTTATTGTTGTTATAATGATTTTCAAATGGGACAAATTCTTCTTTTTCCCCCTCCTTTCTATCTTGCTTTCATTCTTTCTCTATTTATTTTTCTTTCCTTTATTCCCCCCCCCCCAGCTTCCTTTTTTGGCTTGTTTTTGTTTGTTCGTCCTTTGTTTAATTATTGTGTTTCGTGGGGGTGTGGGGTGTCATTTTTCCCTTAAATGCCATATTGTAAAGTGGCAAGAAGAAAAAATGTACCAAGTGTACACAAATATTATTAGCTTTGGAGTCATTTATTATTGAGCAGCGGTACCACCGCAGTACCCGCATAGGCGATGGCTGAATGGTTTCAAAGACCAAATATAATTATATACTAGTAGCAATTATCACATACTAAACAAATATTATGGGTTCTTTGTTTATTTTTCAGAAATGTAACCAAAATACACACTGAAATAAAAGTACAATTCTAGCAGCACCCTGGAAACACCCCCTGCCAAATACACGGATGCAACTCTGCGCCCCAATTGCATCAGTATTATAGTGTGTACTTGAACAAAAATGAAAATGTTCGTGAATGACATGGGCTACAAAATCAAGAAAATTACGAAATAATTCGGTAGCGATAATGATTTTCACTCCTCATTTACATCATCTAATAAGAAGTTAGAAACTGCATGTATCCTTAACAAATAAAAGAAATCTGACTAACAAATATTGTTTGTTGCCTTTGGTGTTTTTATCCTTAGAGGGGGGGGGGGGTAATTATACGATTGGCTTTAAAGGTATGGACCAGTTTTGGAAACGCCTCCCTCTAAAAAAAAATGAAATGAAAGCTCTTATTACCATTCATGTGAAAGAATATGTTTTAACTAATACGTGATGATACAAATCTATCTGGACTAGATAGATATCGCGTAGTCCCATATTCATCTTTCTGAGTACAGTGCTGGTAACTTTACCAAGACAATACAACCTAATCCCGACAGATACTGTTCATATTATCTCTAAGTTTCATGTATCAATAAGGTTTGATCGATAAAACCCCGCCCAGGTCGAACAAACAGTTATTTGACGCGCGCGCATAGATACCAGTTGAACCAACTGATACTGGAACCAGTTGATTCCAATAGTTAATTGGTTTCAATATCGATTTTGGAATCCTGAAATCAACTGGTAACCAAATTATTCTAGTTAGAAAAGAAAATGAGTGATACCAGTTGTAATACCAGTCATCAACGGGTACTAACTTGGACCAGTTGAAACACCGGTTGTCAACTGAAACCAGTTGATAATTGGTACGAGTTTGGACCAGTTGGAAACTCCAGTTGTCTACTGCCACCAGTTTAAACCAGTTGGAAGTACCAGTTGGATCCAGTATACCAATTTCTATAATGGAAACAACGCTAACTGAGACCAGTCTGTTGAAAAACCAGTATTTCCAGTTAATTTACCAGTTGAAAACCAATAGACTTACCAGTTAAAACCAGTTGATTACCAGTTGATTATTCAGTAGCGACCAGCTATCAATCAATAATCAATATTGCATGGCATCTGGCCACCAACTTAACCATATTCACAAAGATCATTTGAAGTGAACTACAATATAAGGTTAAATAATAAGTTTGGAGATCGTACATAGTTATATACACAATTATACATGTTTTTACTGGTTATTAATTACATATATCAATATATCTATTTGTACGTCTTGAATTATATGTAAAACATGATCATACATATATAATATATTTGTCAATGATTGACTAAGAAAATATAAGTCACAAAATTGATGTGCATTGTCACATTTGCTTGACAGATCATGATGATTATGTTTTCTATGAAAACATGCAAATTAATCATGAATATGCATAAGATACATTGAACTGGTTTTTCAACTGGTATTCTACTGGTTTCAACTGGTAAATCAACTGGCAACCATCTACTTGTTTTCAACTGGTAATCATCTATTGGTTTCCAACTGGAATCAGCTGGTATCAAATGGTCCAGTTTGGCCACTGTGCTGCAACTGGAATGAACTAGTAGATTTACCCATTAGAAGGCCCATCGGTTTTAACTTGTATCAACTGGTCTAATAATTTACCAATATACGCCTAAAGTTTATGGCTTTCAAATGGAATCAACTGGTGAACTACACCCATTGGGTTTCAATATGTTCCAACTGAAATCAACTGGTCTTAAATGGTCCACTTTGGGGTTTTTTGGTTTTCAACTGGAATCAACTGGCAGATGTACCAGTAACGCCCATTGTTTTTAACTGGTATCAAACTGGCCAATTTAATTCCAGTATGGTTAATTGGTTTCAACTGGAATCAACTGGTTTGTTTTCAGCATGTGCCAGTAGAGTCGACGGGTTTCAACTGGGATATACTGATGCATTTTAAGTTTACCAGTTGTGTCAACTGGTTTCAACTGGTACCAGTGCATCCAGTTGAAACCAGTATGATAAACTGGCACATATTCCAGTTCCGTCAACTGGATTCCACTGGTACCAGTTGATTCCAGTTGATACCAATTGAAAATCCAACTGGTTTCAACTGTTTGGTTTTTTTTTACCTGGGCGAGAGTTTGAAACAACAAAATCATCCACCACCAACACATCACACAGTCATTTGCAACCACCAAATGAAAAGAAAGAATTAAAAAGAAAATCCAACCCTGTTGGAGACAGTAAGCATGGGACGACGATAAATAAACTATTCTCGTAATTCCTTTTGCAAAACAATACATTTTAGCGAGATTAATAAAATGGTAAAAGTTAATATTTCAAGAGTCACTGTAATAATGAACAATGTGAATTAAGCATATATGTTCGATCTCTATATGCTGCTTTTGCTGTTTAGTAAGAGCACCCTCTTTTGTTGAGTTACGTGTAGGAGGAAAATTAGTCCCTCCGTGATAAGGATGTTCACAAGACAGTGTACTATATTTTCAATCCTCATTTGAAACTGATTGACAGAATCGAATTGTCTTTTAAAAAAAGTTTCTGCTCATGAGTTTTTTTTAAGTTTGACATTTTGGGGAGTGAGGCCTTGAGGATTGTTGATTCTGGAATTCATTTTCTCTTCATGTACCTTGCTTGATTTCATTTGTAATCAAATTTAAAAAAATGGTGGGGTATTGCAGGGACGCTTAAAATTCCCAAATTGTGTTTATTATCGCCAATAAGGATTTCACGTCTCCCAACTCATAAGTTTTGTTAGCAAAGTATTAAAAGCTTCCGGCAAGTAGGGTATCAAACAGAAGAAAAATAAAATGGAAAAAACTGACAAATATGAATAGGAACCCAAATTGTTGTGGGTTAAACTTTTAAGTTGGGACTCGTTGCTGACAAATCATGATAATGAAAGTCCATCCGTTTATGAATGCCTCAAAATTGTCCATAACAAGTGATTGTCTCGGTTTGGCCGATTTTTTAAACAATTTTTACCAAAGGTCGGAACAGAAATCTCTCAAATTCTTATCCTCATTGAAGGATAACTTGAGGAATTCGGTTACTAAATTTAGCATAAATTCATCAAAAGATCAATGAATTCAATGAATTTAAATATAGAATATAGGATGAAGATTTCTATTGTTCACGTCACGAACACCGGAAACAATACAGTTTTGTGCTACATCAGCGGGTTTAAAGGTCCAGCGCCTTGAAAATTTACTCGTTAGTCTATCAGGATGGACTAAAGCAGGCAGTGGCGGATCCAGGGGGGGGCCCGGGGGGCCCGGGCCCCCCCCCTTGAGAAAAAAATCATGTAAAATCACGTGATTTTTAACTTTTTTGGGGGTTGGGCCCCCCCCCTGGCGCTCAAGGGGGGGGTGCAAATCGAAAAATTTTCGAGGACCAAAAAAAAAAAAATGTTCACTACCCCCCCCCCCCCCCCCCCCCCCCCCCCCCCCCCCCCCCCCCCCCCCCCCCCCACTGAGCGACTTTTCGGCCGGCGCGATTTTCAAATTTTCGGGAGCAAAAAAAAATGAAGAAAGTTGGGCCCCCTCCCCTAAGAAATCCTGGATCCGCGCCTGAAAGCAGGGCTCCCACTTAGCCGAGTTGGAGCCTCGAGATGTGGCGAGCTGAGGCGATCTTATTGCAAGCAGTTTTATCATTAAAACATATTTCTTGATATCAAGAAATCAATCCTTGATATCAAGAAATACTTTTACGTTGTAAAGCAATGGTAATTCTTGATATCAAGAATTCGATTTCGTGATATCAAGAAATATGTTTTAATGATAAAACTGCTTGCCATAAGATCGCGCCAGCTCGCTACAACTCGTGGCTCCAACTCGGCTAAGTGGGAGCTCTGCTTTACAGAGCAGCTGACTATCGTGCATAATTATAGCTGATAATTGTAAACATTATCTTACTTATTTATTTATGTATACTATTTCTGACATTTATACAGAGTCGCACATTTTCACCAACAACTTCCATGAAGCCATGTTTGCTAACAACAAAGTGCAATAACAATCATGAATATAAACTCATAACTGTAACAGAAGAAAACAAAGAAAAAAATAAGTATATTCATGTACACAAATTCTTTGGTATCCTCGTAATAAACATGTGGCCTTTTTGAACATTTTCCTTATGTTATTTGTAACATCGTTAACGTATATTAGACGGTAATCTGTTAATATATCAGGTGAAATTATAATATTATTTTCAGACATCTTTATGTTTTGAAAATATCCCGGGGAAATAGCCCCATATACTTTCGGAAGCCCATAAACAATGTAGAAAAACGATATTGGCTCAACATAGATCCACACCTGAGCTACCTAAATGATTCTATACATATTAACATAGCAGAGATACCCTGTAAATAACTAGTTTCAAATAATTTCATTTAATTAATTTAGCACGGTAACTCTCTCAGCATAAACGGCTGTTTTTCAGAAAGTCCGTGTTAACTGAATAAAAAAAATATACAAATTATATTACAAACAGAAACTAGTAACAAAACATAACAAAACATAAACATATGCGAAATAAACGAATCAAATCAAAACAAAGGAAAACATAATTGGCATGGGTAAACTATGAAGTACACTGTGGACCAATTACAAATATATTGTTAAGTTTCATTGTTTTACTATGTACAATGCAATCCCATGTAGGCCTACTTTATTTATTTTGTTGGAAATGAAAATAAACGAAATGAAATGAAGAAAAAAAAGTAGTTATCTAATTTTGGGGTCCTCTTTTATACAACATTAATTTTGAACATCTATCCCTTTAACAGAACACATAATGAACAGAAATATCTCGAAATCCTTTTCCTGATTGAGGTAATACTTATGGTTGATGGCAACATACAGAGATTTGCGCCATAACATTTCAATTGAGCACTCGTGCAATGTTCATGCTAGGATGATTGATCAAGTATTGGGAAGTCCCAATCAAATATTGTCTGAATTCTTTGGGCGTGGGCGAAAAGCATTCTAATTTGCGATTATATTCAGGTCATGCTCCACCACATCTAAAGGGTGTTTCAATAAACACGGTGGATCATGTTTGTGAAATAAAGTGAGCACAATTTTATTTATTTTTATTTTGGCCCTGAAAATTTTGAAAATCGCGCCGGCCGATATTTCGCTCAATGGGCGGGGAGGGGTGGCATAATGAGCGCACACAAAAAATTGGGTCACATTTGTTTTTTTTGGGGGGACAGGGGTACAAGGCCCCCCCCCCCCCCCCCCCCCCTCCACCTGGATCTGCGCCTGGCTGTAGCAGTAGGTTCCTGTTGCGTGCTGCCCCCATAGCTGCCCTGTTAGTTCTCGCACACTGTCTACAAAGTGGGAATTAGGTATTGGCAAGTTGACCATAAGATGGTGCTGTGCAATAAATTGTATGCTAGGGCAGAAAGTTTAGCAAATCCTTGTATGAGAGCCAAAAGCAGCTGGAATTCGCCATGCTCTCCATGTATGTATATCCCCCCCCCCCCCACACACACACACACACACACACACACACTCAGTGTGATTTAGGGTACGCGTATGCATGGTCCCTCCTTTTTAAAAACACCCCCCTAAGTCCGTGTGTGTAAAGTCAATACGGGCCGGATTTGTGTGTACTACGAGCCGGACTTTGGTGCGTGAAAAGTACCCCTTTACCGGACATTTTGGGAACACGCATGCGGTCCCTCCGACCCCGGAGTGGGGGGCTGGGATGAATATGCGAAACATGACTACTGGATACTCGAAGGCATAAAGTTGAAATGTACTTTGTGAAGAGGTCAAGTTTAACTTGGAATTTATTGTCTTGCTGTAACAATATGTATCCTCCATATTCCTGGAATTCAGCATGATAATAATATGAAAGCAACCCCAAGTTAACTTCCAATTTGCCAAACTACAAAGTCTGTTCACATTGTCCTACTACTAATAATAATAATAATAATAATCCGTTTTTCTAAATAGCGCTCAATACACCGATCCAACGATGTGCCTAAGTGCTTTACAGATATATTATTACCCCGGTGATCGGATTCAGGCTTACCCGCACACAATATGTGCACATTTTCCACTCCCTGGGTAGCATTCCAGCCAGTCGCCATTTTACAAGCGCACACTTGTTCGTCCAACCACATGAACGTTCGCATCCTACCGGGTACCCATTTAACACCTGGGTGGAGAGTAGCAAGTGCAGGTAAATATCTTGCCAAAGGATTAGTGCCGTGTCGGGATTCGAACCCTCGACCTTCGCATCTATAGTCAAGCGCTAAACGGCTAAACTTGAAGTTTGTGGGCCATTGTGTAATTATTGATGCAAATGGAAATTAAATTTTTCCTAAGAATTGCAAAATTCCTTTAAGTTACCTTGAAAGGAAATCCATTTATGGTACATGCCATTAGCATTGAAGATATCTGACCTTATGCCTCCCACCCCCTCCCCAAGGGGAGGGAGAGGGGGGAGAGAGAGATGGGAAAGGGAGAGGGAGGGAGAGGGGGGAGAGAGAGAGAGGGAGAGAGAGAAGGAGAGAGAAGAAGAAGAAGAAGAAGAGAAAGTAGACAGAACAAACAGCAAAGTATGTAGCCATGTGTTATGCAAAGTTATGGGCTGAAATGAATGATATGTTATTTTTTTAAAATTTTACGTTATACTCATGGATTTTTGTATCAATATTTTATATACAATTTTCACTTTCTGCCCTTTTTAGTTCAGCAATAAGCAAAAAAAAGAAGGGGAAATAGCTATGGGGAAAACCCAGGACAGAGAAAAAGAAAAGCTTTGATATTCTCGTACATTAAACAGGACGTGAAATTAAACCTTTTTTAATCATGAATGCAATATGATACTTGATTGAAGATGTTAACTTTATTCAATTGTAACTTCCTGATGTGGGGTTAACAATAGAACCAGTCTTCGATTGCGATTTCCGTTTAATCAAGGGGAAATAAAACCTCTTCAAAATGAATGGTGCACCATCAGGCGCGCCGGAAGCAGTTTGGATTTACGGGGGGGGGGGCAAACATTCCAGGGGGCTCACCTTCCAGGGGCAGTGGCATAATGAGCAAAAACGTTGGAAGGGGGTGGCAGAAGAACATCTGCATCACCACCACTCTTACACGTTACATGCAGGCCCCGCGGAACGTTTTTCAAAGTGAGTATTAACGATCAGGTAGAGCGTAAATTGGCGTGGGGTCCTGGGGCTGAGCCCCCCGGAAGTTCCGGGGTTTTAGGCATTTAATTACGGTCAGATGAGCATATTTTGATACCTAGTTTGTGACATTGGCAAGGCACTTTTTTTTTCTCTCTCTCTTTCTTTCTTTTTCTCTGTAACATACTTTTTCAAACAGTAAGGGGGGGCTCGAGTCCCCGATCCCAGCCGTTCTGCGGGCCCTGACACGAAGGCTTCTAAATAAGCATATTTTTCGCCCGACTGTAAATTTGGGAATTTCTAATTTTCCAACAAACGCATAAAAAGGTATGACTTACGAACAAATTGAGAAAAGATACCGGAAAACCATGTCATTTCAGCAACATTTGTAAATCCCTGGTATCGAAAAGGAAAGAACCCCCCCCCCCCCTAATAAGTACGCCAGCGTTCAGGGGCTCATATCTTCTCACCTCTATAACAAAAAAAACACACACGCTTTCCCATCCTCTCACAATATTCCACGATATGCGCGTATCGCTATTATAAAAACCTAATATATATAATATAGGTGGCATGCGGAATGTTTAGGAAATTGAAATCCTGTTAACTTTCCTTTTCTTTGAATGGAATTTTATATGTGATTTAGTTCAGGTTTTTATTATTGTTATGTTCTTTTGGGTTAAAAATACAAACCATCTTTACTCTTTTACTGCTTCTCTTCTTCTTTTTTTGGAGGGGGGGGGGCAAAAATGCGTTGATTTGATTTGATTTGATTTCTTCTGCATTCATGTAAAGTATACAGTTTTTCGATATTAATAATGATTTAAAGTACAATGAATCATAAACAAGCAAATACAATTATGTATAAATAATTATTGTTATTTTCAAAAACGACATGATGAACTGTCATAAATACTAAATTTCCTCAAAACATTATAAAACATTATAAAATTATTTTCGGAAGATGGACCGTCATTGTAAGCAGATTGCTTGATAATACGACAGCCCCAGACAAAACTCATGAAATATATTAACACATTTATTAAGCAGAAACGGACAGGTAATTAAAAATACAAATTTTGATGATGGGGATATTGAAAATGCAGATGAGGATGATGATATTGGGATTTGAATATTCATATAACAGAAAGAATCTCTCTCGGGCGTTATAAGTTATGAATATTGTTTATAATGCATTGACAGCATACATGTATGTTCTGGTCCCTGTATCTGAGATGCCATTAGGTGTCAGGCCGCTTGACCTTATTGACCTCAAGTTCATACTAGGTCACAGTCTGTATTTTGTTTACAATTTTCCATAATATGAACCAGCCGCTTCTGGATACCGTCACCATGCATAATATAAAAAGCAGATCATGTAAATAAAGCACTATAGGTCCTTGTCTTACTGGAGAGAGCAGTCATGAGTCTGTTAGGAGTGTCTGCATAATATTTTTTTGTAATGATATTGATGATAATGGTGATGATGATGATGATGATGATGATGATAATGATGATAATATTTATTGGGTTATATATGGCGCTAAATACATGAAAATGTTAAAGCGCTTTTTACTTAAATTATTATTCTGGTTGTTTGGTTCAGGCTTGCCCGCACACAATGTATGCACATTCTCCACTCCTAAGCCTACATGTTTCTGCAATATATTTAAAAGTTATGTTCTTAGATTGTTATTAAATAATGTAATACTAAATGTTTAAAGGTGAAATGATATTTGTATGGTTTATAAAAATCACCTGAATTAAAAAAAAAAATCCAAAATGATCTGAATTTTCCTTGATTTATCCTGCCCATATCTTATCACCAAAAATATATTGATGCTACCATATCATGTGAACTTTATTGGACTGACATGATTTAAGGCCTTTGTACCCGTTACATTAGATTTGAAGCGGGAATGGTCGTTGAGCAGAATGATATGACTAAAAACCAATCTCCACTTACCAGACTTTATGCGCACATAGCCACTCAGGATGAATCCTCCAAATATAATTAAATTAATGTTCCATATATTGCACTATCCTCAAGTTTTATTACATAAAACCACGACAGATAATTATCACAAAACTATATGCTTGGCCAGCACAAGCGATATTTTGTGAATGTTCTCTGAGTGAACTGCAGGGAAAGCAGACGTTCCAAGTGAGATGAAGGAGGTTGGAATGAAGATAGAAGAAATTTGCTCCCAGTGAATATAGGAAACAAATTCAGAAGTGTAAATATGACATTCTCAAATATACATGTTGACTCGACGAAAAGACTTCGAGAAGTGTGCTTATGATGAGAGAAGTGAGGATGAAAATGAGAATGAGAAAGAAGTATTCAGGGCCATTACCGCCATTAAGTTGACACTTGTTAATAAATAGCACAAGAGTGGTACGTAGTGCCTGGTATATATCAGAGGGCAATTATGTCCTCCTATCCTAAATCAATTTTGCAAAATAACAAATAAAATTGAGAAATGAAGAAGGATGAAATGAGGACAATACTACAGATTCATAATGTTGTATAAAGGGGGAAACACCCTCCCATATTGGACAATAGACATGGTGTTACACGCCAACTGCGAAACCGATTCAATTATCTTGGCCATTCAGGTTTGGCGATTCAGGTTTCATATCATATTTTAGTATGATCTATTATTGCCACCTGCTGTCTAGTCTTATTCAGTTCCTGTTGATGTGACTGAGGTATAATGTTGTGATAACCTAAATTAACAGGTTCAAAGTTTGCCCTAGTTTACTCATAACTATGCTACTATATTAGCTTAATTCAATAAAAGTAAAAAATTAATAGTCAATACTACTCTTTAATATCACTTTTCTTATATTAAGTGATGTGTGCTATAATATTTATGTATATCATCCATACACAAAATAGCAAGGTTCCATTATATCTTCATGCTTGTTCTGATTGTTGTAATGAGTAGTGAATTGCATCAAACACTTTTATTTATAATTAGGCTTTGAACTGCTAGTGAGCCAATTGGAATGATTTCGATGAAATCCTCAAGTGCGGGATTTGGGAGTTGGGGCAGTTTTAAACATTCTTTGCAATGTATTTTATTTTCCCAAAATGTCATCATAGGGTGAGTCAGCGGATATTGTAGCCACGTTGTACGTATAAAGGACACTCCGGGAATCCTTTGTACAGTGTACTTTGATGCCATAGTTTTCAGAACAAAAGTGGTTTTGGTAGAACTAGAAAACAAGATTTAACATTTACACAAAATAATGGAATGAGTTTCTCATCATACTTGACTTAAT